>BLSH010515000.1:228981-239047 GCA_018402905.1 Glandirana rugosa
TTCTATATTTTGACATTAAAAAACACTTCTTAGTTGTTGTTCACCCTGTGTTAGTACTTCACCTTGCTTTAAATAACCTATAAAGTTGGAAAATATGAGCTGAAAGTTTAGAGGGACGGCCAGGTCTTGGTAGATTTGCAATGGTCTGATACTCCTTCCATTTCAATATTATCGCTTGCACAGTGCTCCTTGGGATGTTTAAAGTTTGGGAAATCTTTTTGTATCCAAATCCGGCTTCTCCACAGCAGTATCCCGGACCTGCCTGGTGTGTTCCTTGTTCTTCATGATGCTCTCTGCGCTTTAAACGGACCTCTGAGACTATCACAGTGCAGGTGCATTTATACGGAGACTTGATTACACACAGGTGGATTCTAAAAAAAGGTTGAAATATCCAATAAATTTCGTTCCACTTCATGATTGTGTCCCACTTGTTGTTGATTCTTCACAAAAAATTACAGTTTTATATCTTTATGTTTGAAGCCTGAAATGTGGCAAAAGGTCGCAAAGTTCAAGGGGGCCGAATACTTTCGCAAGGCACTGTGTATATATATATATATATATATATATATATAAAGAAATTCCAGAGGTTCTTATCACCAAAAGTCCCCGCGACAAAGTGTTCATAAACAAATAAATAAATCAGACACCCTGAAGAAGTCCTCTCCCAGAGACACAACTTGTCAGGGTGGATCCAAGGAGTGACGTCATCACATACAGTCGCTGGTAGAATGTTACGGAGCAACCACCAGTGTTGGTTTGGTCTCATTCTAATGGTAAAGGAAGTGGATCCAGGCTTTTTAACTGTTTTATTGTACTGGCTTTTAAAGTTTCTCGCTTGCGAGTATTTTTGGTTTTTGCCTTTGAGAAATAAAGCATTTTACAGAGAGCACTTTATGTGGTATTATTATTTTGAGTACATTGTAGCAGTGTCATTTCTTCAGTGTTGTCACATGAATAGATAGAATAAAATATTTACAAAAATGTGAGGGGTGTACTCACTTTTGTGAGATACTGTATATGTCCAGGTCAGATTTCATAAATGGGTTTTACAACCACTTTAACCACTTCAGCCCTGGAAGGTTTTACCCACTTCCTGACTAGGCCATTTTTTTTGCGATACAGCACTGCGTTTCTTTAACTGAAAACTGCACGGTCCTGCAATGCTGTAACAAAATAAAACTGATATACTTTTTTTCCCACAAATAGAGCTTTCTTTTGGTGGTATTTGATCACCTCTGCGGTTTTATTTTTTTGCGCTGTAAACAAAAAAAACGACAATTTTGAATAAAAAACAATATTGTTTACATTCTGCTATAAAACATATCAAATAAAAAAATGTAAAAAATCTATTTTCTTCATCAATTTAGGCCAATATGTATTCTGCTACATATTTTTGGTAAAAAAAAATCACAATAAGCGTTTATTGAGTAGTTTGCACAAAAGTTATCACATCTACAAACTATGGGTTAGATTTATGGCTTTTTTATATTTTTTATTAGTAATGGCGGCGATTAGCGATTTTTAGCGGGACTGCGACATTGTGGCGGACAAATTTGATCCCAAGTGACACTTTTTGGGGAGCAGTGACACCAATACAGTGATCAATGCTAAAAAAATGCACTGATCCCTGTATAAATGACGCTGGCAGGGAAGGGGTTAACACCAGGGGCGATCAAGGGGTTAAGTGTGTCCTAGGGAGGTGTTTTCTAACTGTAGGGGGGACTGCTACACTGGAGGAAAAGAGAGATCGTGTTTCAGCTTGGCTGAAACAAGATCTCTCTTTTGCTCACTGACAGTTCAGCGGTGTGCCTTGTTCACATAGGCACACCGCTGCTCCATCTCTACACAGAACGATCGGCGGGTTGCGGCGGTCACCGGGCCTGCTGATTGACTTCCGCTGTGTCCAATCACAGCGGGAGCGGCGCATGCGTGCCCCTGGGGACTCGTGCACAAAATCACGTACCTGTACATGGTTTTGCACAGCCAGGCCGACCGGCCGCAGTCTATATGCTGGTTTTCTTTTTTAAACTCAGGTTTATTAAAAGGTTTTGTGAATACAATACAACAATATTGAAGCAGAAAAAGATACAATGCAATTGTTACATCAATGCCAAGGTTGTTGGTTCAGACATTAGCTGTTACATTATTGCATATTGTGTACTTGTTATTAAACCCGAACATTCGGGGGGGTTTCAAAAAAAAAAAAAAAAAAAAAAGTGGGGGATTTAGGAAAGACATATATGAGTCATTTTACTCTGTTTTACTCTTTGCCTCAAATAGCAGCATTCTCATGTGCGGCAGACATTCAATACCTCAGAGGGAGAATAGTTAAACTTCTTTCCCTTCCTCTCCCAACCCACGTTTGCCCTCCCTGCGCAGTAATATAGGAGCCTCCTGGATCCTTCTCCGACAACTCATTATCTGAATTAGAGGCCCTAGGTCATAGCTATATCTCCACACGTTTCTAGGAGTTCGCTCCATCTTCCCCATATTTTTTCATATTTCTTAGGGCAGCCTCTTGCTTCGTAAGTGAGTTTATATACTGGTAAGACTTGATTAATCAGATTTTTCCAAAGGTTAATAGTAATCAGGGTAGTGCCAGTCCACTGCAGCACCACTGTCTTTCTAGCATAAAATAGTAAGAAGCGTAGTAATTGCTTTTGATACAGATTCATATCTATATCCTCAAATATTGCTAAAATGCACCACTTGGGGCTACAAACATTCGGAAAGTTAAGGTGAGTGGCTATAAAATAGGTGACTTGTGACCAGAATGGCCGGATCTTTTCACAACTCCAGAGCATATGTAGGAGTGTGCCAATTTCCTTGCCACACTTGTGACAAGTGGGATTGTCCCTCCTTTTCATCCTAAAAAGTCTCACTGGGGTGTAATATACCCTGTGAAAAATACGCAGTTGTATCATCCTATCTCGCACTGAGATAGTAGTGACAAAATACGTATTCATGAGTTCCTCCCAGTTTTCATCCGTGAGATCCACTATATCTAGTGACCACTGGGCTCTCAGGGACTCAATCCGGGCACTATCTCGTTGTTCCAAAATCTTATAATATAAGTATATAAGTCCCGTGTGTTCTGGCTGTAATAGGTTTTTCTCTAGGGTAGAGTTGTGGAAGTTCACTCCCTCTAGACCCAGTTGTGCGCCCGCTGCATGCCTCAATTGAAAATAACGGAAAAACCAGCTTCGTGGGATCCCAAACTCTTGTTGTAATTCTAAAAATGTCTTAAACTGTCCGTTTACATACAATTGGTGGATATACCGTACCCCTCTGACTGCCCAATGTTGGGCATCAGGGAGATTTTGAAAATGCGGGAGTGTAGGGTTAAGCCATAATGGTTGATTGGGAGAGACAGTAGGCGGATTATCTGGGACCAGAGCCTGACAATTCTTAAATATTTTAAGGGAGACTTGTAGAATGTTCGCGCCCTCTATATCGCGTGTCGTGCCCCTATGTATCAGATTGGCCAGCGCCTCAAAAGAGGATAAGATCGCAGCTTCCGTCGCCGTGGCTGCGTTGTTAAGTTGAGGGAATAGCCACCAGTGAATATAAACCAGCTGCGACGCATAGTAGTACATGCGAAGGTTTGGTAATGTAAGGCCTCCTTGGGAAGTTGCAATGTTGCAAGGGCTATTCTCGGGTTCTTGGGGTGCCAAAGAAAGGAGGTTAGAAGGGAGTCTATTTTACGAAATGTCTTTTTGGATATATATATAGGGCAATTCGCTAATATATATAAGAATTTTGGCAAGAATACCATTTTAAACAGGTTTACTCTGCCCATCAGTGATAGTGGGAGAGCAGTCCAGCTTATCAATTTGTTTTTGAATGCTAGAATACACAGCGTGAGGTTATCGGCAATATAATTGGAAATAGGTAGTTGTATTTTGATACCCAGATACTGGAATGAGGAGGCGATCCGTAAGGGACAGTCCGAGGGAAGCTCCAACTGTAGCTCAGGGTCCACCACGAATAAATTGGATTTCGTCCAGTTCACCTTAAAACCGGAGAACTGTCCAAAGCCAGTAATAAGCCGGAGCACCGCCGGAATCGTGACCCGCGGATTGGATAGGTAAAGTAGCAGATCGTCTGCGTATAGTGAAACTCGCTCCTCCAGAGAACCCACCCGCATGCCCTGCACCTCAGGAGAGAATCGGAGGAGTCGGACCAGTGGCTCTATTGCCAGGGCATACAGCAGGGGGGACAATGGGCACCCCTGCCTAGTGCCCCGGCGTATTTTGAATGGTTTAGAAATCGTTCCATTAATCCGGAGGCGAGCCGTGGGATGGTCATACAATATTCGGATCCATGTAAGCAGATTGCTCCCAAATCCAAATTTTTCCAATACATAAAACAGGTATGGCCACTCCACCGAGTCAAAGGCTTTGTGCGCATCAATCGCCACCACCACCCTAGACACAGGGGAAGTGTTAGGCATCTGTAGATTAGTGAACAATCTGTGCACATTAATATATGTAGATCGTCCCGGAATGAAACCGGTTTGATCAGGGTTCATCAAAGTCGTGATAACGGAGTTTATACGCATAGCCAGAATTTTAGATAGAATTTTTAAATCCGTATTAATTAATGAAATTGGCCTATAGGATTCACAGTGTAAAGGATCTTTGTTAGGTTTAGGGATCAATACCACCAGGGCTTCACGCATAGAAGGGGGGAGGGTTTTTTCCTTGAAAATAGTAGCATAGAGCTTTTGCAGACGTGGAACCATTGTCTCGCTGTGTATCAGGTACCACTCCACCGGGAATCCGTCAGGCCCCGGTGTTTTATGTTTGGGGAAAAGTTTAATGGCGTTTAGTATGTCTTCTGCCGAGATGGGGGCTTCCAGAGATGAGCTTTGTTCCTCTGTTAGGGTTGGGAGGGGTATAGAATCGACATATTCATACAGCTCCGGGGGCGTATAATGGGCTTGAGAGCTGTAAAGGTCTGTATAGAAGTGTAGAAAGGCGTCTTTGATCTTGTCCTGCCTACTCTGAAGGGTTGCCGAGTTGTCATATATGTTTACTATAGTAATGGGTTCCGTTGTTGGTCTAGCCAGAAAGGCAAGGAGTCTACCGTTTTTATCCCCAGTGTCAAAGATTCTCTGATATTGGTACAGCATTCGTTTTTGCGTTTTGTCCGTTAGTGTTAATTCGTAGGCCCGTCTCGCCCCCTCCCAGTCCCGGTAATGAGATGGGGAGGGATCCGCAATATATAATCCCTCAGCCCTCCTCAACGCAGTGGCCAGGCTAGTCTCCCTCTCCGCATTAGCCTTCCTGAGGTCTGATACTCCCTTCATATAGGAGCCCCGTAGGACCGCTTTAAAGGCATCCCATGTAGTAAGTTCCGGGACCTCCTGATTATTTTCAGACCAAAATTTAGCTATGCCGTCTGCACATTGGTTCTACCATCCAGTAAGGGCTCATCTGCCAGACTCGGTCTCCCTCCACACCAGCCAATTTAATAGTTAGCTCTAGTGGGGAGTGATCCGACACTGCACGGGGCAAATATACCACTTCCTGTACCTCAGACAATACCTCTCTTGATAAAAAAAACATATCCAGACGGGACAAAGACTTATAAGACTCCGATGAACAAGAGAACTCCCTGGTTTTCGGGAATTTCCAGCGCCAAACCTCTACCAAATCATACGCAGAGGCCCAGTCTTTCAACGCTCGGGAATGTGGTCTGGAACATCGGAGCCTATCAATCTCTGGGTCCATGACAGCATTGAAATCGCCCCCTATAATGAGGTAACCTCTTACCATAGGCAACACCTTGCCCATGCAGTCAGACAGTCTTTGCAAATCAAAGGGCGGAGGGATATAAACGTTAAGTACAGTATAAAACTTTTCCATATAGGTAAACACTATTGCAACATAGCAGCCTTGTGGATCTGTCAAAACCTCCACAATCTGTACCGGAAGTGACTTAAGAATCAAGGTGGACACGCCCCTAGAATAGTTAGAATATGTTGCATGAAATGCATGTGCCACCTGCGGTCCTTTCAAGGCCATGACCTTAGAGCCCACCAGATGAGTTTCCTGGAGCAAAATAATTTGCGCTTTAGATCGTTTTAAATATGTGGCCACTAGAGATCTCTTTATTCTGGAGTTCAGACCTCTAACATTCCAGGTCAGAATTTTAAGAGTCATCAGGTGGGTCGAGCAGCCATGGCCGAGAAAACAGGATACTTAGGCAGTTGAATATTCGGGTACCAATAATAAACACATATGGCAGACTCAAAGACATTCTCCATTCCAACCCAGTCACATGATTGACAGCCGTCAAGCAACAGCTTAGTATTACACTCATATGCCAGAGTAATAAGTGTGACATATTTAGGAAAAGAAGGGGAGAGGGAAGGAGAGAAAAAAAAAAAGGGGGGGGGGGGAAAGGAAACACACCCCAGTAAAGAAAACAAAACAAAACCATAGCCCCTGCAACATGGGGCTTAAACTTCCCATACCCTCCTCCCTGCTCATTGGCCCCAACTTCAACGAGCGGTCTGGTTTAGTAAAACTGCTAAGTCCACGCCAAATGAAAGCGCAAGACTTCCATCTGGAGTAAGGTGAAAGAAAAGAGATCTGGTGAGCTGTTTCTGTATTAAATTACTATAGTGAATCATGATGGAAGAAACAGACAAGTGTAGGGTCATTGATGCATCAGCATGACCCCCAATGGCAGTCAAGGGTGGACTTACACATACATGATAGTACTAACCTAATCTATGCAGTCTAACACTGGCCCAGAGACCTGAAAGACTACCAAATGTAAAATCAAGTCAATAAATGAACATTGATAATTTCCTCTACAGAAGGCTGAATGCCGTTTCTTTATGTATATGTTATTTATAATATGTGTTTTCATATTACTTAATACAATACTTAAACGTACTATTGATTGTAATAAGGCTGGATACAAGGTCAATGTCACTACAATATAACAAGCCCAAATTACAAGCAGGATTATTAGGAAACAAAGTACTTAAAAGCCAGTGGGGTTGATTTACTAAAACTGGAGCAGTTCTGCATAGAAACCAATCCGATTCCAGCGTTTGTCAAAGCTGAACAAGCATAAGTTAGAAGCTGACTGGCTACCATGTACAGCTGCATCAGATTTTGCACTCTAAAGGTTTAGTAAATCAACCCCGTGGGCCTTGTGCCACATGTGGCAGAATGAAATGTTTAAAACTGAACTTTTGCAAAAAGTTTGCGCTGCTCCAAGTTCTGAATATGCTTCTCAGGTCCTCCACTGCACCAGTTGAAGGTTTTTAGAAGCTCACTCTGCCTGGCATTTAGAGCAAAAACAAGGAACAAAGCCATACGCCATAAAAGTCACATCATAAAGTTTAATCAATGCAGTTGGCTTCTGACTTGGGGCACGGCCTAGGCGACGGCCCTCTAGAGGGGCACAGCCTAGGGAAAGGACTGTGTCAGAAGCCAACTACATTGATTAAACTTCATAGTATAACCTTTATGGACTGCAGCTTTGTTCTTTGTTTTTACAAAGTAGCATTGATTGTAATCAAAATGAATAACGTAGAGATGTCTCTAAGGCCCCTTTCATACATGTGGACCGTTTAGGTCCACCTGTGAATTTTTCAGGTGGACCTGAACGGACGCTATGTATGCTGCTCTCCGATCCGGTCCGCTAAATCCAGACAGCTGGAAACCCTATTTACCATCCGTCTGGTGGATCAGATCAGATGAAAACGGACAGGTTGTTCGTTTTCATTCGATCTCCCATAGAGAAGAGCAGGGCTCTGACAGATCTGTCTTTGCACAGTGAGCAGAGATGGACCTGTCATCCACCGGCTCAGCAGGGATCAACTGATCGATCCCTGCGGAGCAAGCAGAGTCCATCAAAACAGACAGCCCCGCGTGAAAGGGGTCTAAAATATAATTAAAATCAACTAAAACATAATTTTTAGAGTCTCTCTTATGATCTTTAGGATGATTTGCTTCACAGTACATGCAGCTAGAGAGGTCAGGAATGGTTTGTTTTAAGGAATAATTCCAGGTATGGATATTTTATACAGCCTGGACCAATGTTATGATGCATATAACATACTTGGCCAATGCCCCTGGAAGCTGGAAATCACAGTAGACACCACAACTCCAGTGATCTCCACTTGACGTGTGTCCTGCGCTGATTGGCTGCTCTGCTGCATCGTGAACACATAAGGTTGGCCATTCAGCACAGCTCCATTCAGTGAATGATTTGCATTTTTAAAAGAAAGCATTCTCTGATTGAACGAGATGGAGAACATGACATTACCGCACTGCCTCTCCACCTCGTCCAATCAGAGAATGTTTCGCATTTTATTCAAAAAAAGGAGCCGTGGGCAT
This sequence comes from Glandirana rugosa, assembly GCA_018402905.1. Lineage (NCBI taxonomy): Eukaryota > Metazoa > Chordata > Amphibia > Anura > Ranidae > Glandirana > Glandirana rugosa. The sequence continues at coordinate 237,345 of BLSH010515000.1, forward strand.
GCTTAGGATGTGTCTCACTTTTGAACTATGTGAGTACAATTATGTTGGGTGATTTTATGTCAGCTAAATAAAAGGTTTACTATGCTAGGTTGCGTTTCCCTTTAGTTTTTTTATACCAAGTTGCAAAATTGAGTTTGGTCGTTAAGGTTTGTTTTTACCTTGGCCATGAAGGTGTTAAACCTTTTTAAGGATGCATCTTGATACCTGCTACTTCATAGATACAGAACACTCCCATCCCCTTTATGTTGAATGCAGGTTGTCAATGCCCCTCAATGGACACCACTGTTTAGAGGCACTGTGCTACATTTCATACAATCAAAATATTTAAAAAATAAATTGAATTACAGATAAAAAGACTGCAATATCAGGCTAATAGGGTGGCTGCATTAGTAGTTACCATTGGGGAGTTCTGCATAGTGGTTTGTATTCTCTTACAATGAAGATGCATCATCCATGCAATAATACCACTGTGTAGTGTGGCTATCTTGATGACTCAGTCGCAAGAAGCTTTAGCATAAATGTGTTTAAATACTTTTAGATTTATAAAGCTGTAATAGCATTGAATGCCCAACAATAATCTAACTCTTCTATGAACCCCCCCACTTTCTCAAATACTTTTTTTTTATAAATTTTATGCAGACAAATATAAAGCTGGGAAAGTTTTTCTGTTTCCATGGTAACCCCGGGCTGATGTGAGGAAGAGAGATAGAGAGACTAGAACTAGAGGTTGCTATGGAAACAAGGCAGAGATTTGTCCTGAACACCCTTCCCCCAAACAGTGTAACACCGCTAGCCCTCATACTCTACACACCATACTTCTCACACTTGTCACACTGCTTACACTCCTGCCATTACGTCATAATTCAATTTCCATGATCTAAATAGTGTGACACTCTAATGCATGTCACAATACATTACTTCTTTATTTCATTGCACACTGATTGCCAAACAGAATATTCTGTCTTTAACACCTTAACAAATTAACACTACTAGTTCTACATATAGTGTTAGTGACACGCCTCCAGTCCACCCACTTACTGTCACACTGTCACCCTCCTCTAGCTGTCTGTTATCACACACAGACTAACACCTTATTCAAAGCATGTTACACTGCTCACCTTTCCTCCCTCTTCAGGTCAATTTGCTTGTAGAGTAGATCTAGCAATTCTGGCAATCAGCAGCAGAAATCTTTCAGGAAAAGATTTGATGGAGCTGTAAGGATTTAGCCTGCATCTTGTACTCAGCAGCGGAAACAAAATACAGTATCTCACAAAAGTGAGTACACCCTTCACATTTTTGTAAATATTTTATTCTATCTTTTCATGTGACAACACTGAAGAAATGACACTTTGCTACAATGTAATGTAGTGAGTGTACAGCTTGTATAACAGTGTAAATTTGCTGTCCCCTCAAAATAACTCAACACAGCCATTAATGTCTAAACCACTGGCAACAAAAGTGAGTACACTCCTAAGTGAAAATGTCCAAATTAGGCCCAATTAGCCATTTTCCCTCCCCAGTGTCATGTGACTCGTTAGTGTTACAAGGTGTGAATGGGGAGCAGGTGTGTTAAATTTGGTGTTATCGCTCTCACTCTCTCATACTTGTCACCGGAAGTTCAATATAGCACCTCATGGCAAAGAACTCTGAAAGAAAAGATCTGAAAAAAAAAAGAATTGCTGCTCTACATAAAGATGGCCTAG
>BLSH010515000.1:239057-257648 GCA_018402905.1 Glandirana rugosa
AAGTCATACAGTGTCATTGAAGACAAGCAGACTAAGGACATGGATTACTAGAACCATGTACTGTGGTCTGATGAGACCAAGATAAACTTCAGATGGTGTCAAGTGTGTGTGGCAGCAACCAGGTGAGGAGTACAAAGACAAGTGTGTCTTGCCTACAGTCAAGCATGGTGGTGGGAGTGTCGTGGTCTGGGGCTGCACGAGTGCTGCCAGCACTAGGGAGCTACAGTTCAATGAGGGAACCATGAATGCCAACATGTACTGTGACATACTGAAGCAGAGTATGATCCCCTCCCTACGGAGACTGGGCTGCAGGGCAGTATTCCAACATGATAACGACCCCAAACACACCTCCAAGACGATCACTGCCTTGCTAAAGAAGCTGAGGGTAAAGGTGATGGCCTGGCCAAGCATGTCTCCAGACCTAAACCCTATTGCACATCTGCGGGGCATTCTCAAATGGAAGGTGGAGGAGTGCAAGGTCTCTAACATCCACCAGCTCCATGATGTTGTCATGGAGGAGTGGAAGGGGACTCCAGTGGCAACCTGTGAAGCTCTGGTGAACTCCATGACCAAGAGGGTTAAGGCAGTGCTGGAAATTAATGGTGGCCACACAAAATATTGACACTTTGGGCCCAATTTGGACATTTTCACTTAGGGGAGTACTCACTTTTGTTGCCAGTGGTCTAGACATTAATGGCTGTGTGCTGAGTTATTTTGAGGGTACAGCAAATTTACACTGTTATACAAGCTGTACACTCACTACTTTACATCGTAGCAAAGTGCCATTTCTTCAGTGTTGTTACATGAAAAGATATAAAATATTTACAAAAATGTGAGGGGTGTACTCACTTTTATGAGATACTGTATATCTAATTCGATTACTGTGCATAAAAGGTGGTTCATCTTTACCAAAAAGTTACCTATGCAGGTAAGGGGCACCTGTAGATGAGAACAAACTGTGCAGCTTTGACTAAAGTTAGAGAATTCCCTTGCTATAGGTGTAACCTCCATTTATGTACCTCCTGAAACCTGTCTGAAAAATTCCCAGAGATACCGTCATCCCAACAAATAGGGGGTGCTGCTCATTCTCCAGCCAGGTCCTCTCCTGTAGTACAAGAACAGAGCTCATCCCAGCTCCAATGACACAACAGACAAAAAAGGTCCTATGCTCCGCACATTACTGCAGGATCCTGTGGATATGTAAAATGACAACCTCAGCCCGGGCTCCAGCCAAGCTATACCCCCAGTGCATTTCACTCCACCCCTGGAGCTTAATCATTGGAATCCCCATGATTAACTTCCGTCTGTTGTATCATCCCATTCTGTCTGTCTTGTTGCTAGGATGTGCTAAGACATTCACAACTGTTATTGCTCACCCCCACCATCGCAGGAGTGATATCTTGAACCCCACACATGCGTGGTCCACTATTTCCTCCATCGCAGCATTGCTGAGCTCAAAGCTACTGCAACAGAGGATAGTGAACACACGCGAGGGGGTTTGAATTGAGTGGGGGTGTCTTAGTAACAAGGCAGGACAGGATGATGCTATCTTTGGGAGTTTTTCAGACAGTCTACAGGAGTTACAAAAATAGCCTACCTGGATAGACTATTTTTTGGTAAAGGTGAACTAACGCTTTAGGTAAGAATCAAAAAACTTTGACCCAATGTAACCAATCTGGTATTAGTAAACATTTGTTTTATCTAAATTGGGAAAATGAAGAATGGAGTCTTTTTGGCTGGTGAGGACAACACCTCCAATTTCTTTCATGTGTGAGTTTACCTCCCATTCACAGTAATGTCCAAGCAAATGTCCAGCTTCACCTCCATGCACGCAAGAGGCTCTTACCAGAATGATGTGATCATCATATTATAAATGGTCAAATGCGCATGAAGAGTTAATGATCTAGGTCGCTGTTATATCTGCCAGCAATCACCATGGAAAAATGCACCACCTGTCACCTCCAGGGGGATTTGGGGTTTGTGTACAGCCTGTCAACCAATGCTCTATGACCCTGGCCTTTATTCTCCTTAGGTGACGTAACCACAGAGAGGGAATAGAGTAGTGGTGCTCAGAGAACTGGAGTGGGCAACCCTCTGGTGGTGGGAGGGTGGCTGTGCATGTTGTTGTAGCTCACTCTGACGCCTCCCCCCACCTCTCGCGTAGCCCAGCCTCCAACAGGCCATGGACCAGCACCGGTCTGTGGCCTGGGAGTTGGGGACTCCTGCTGTAAAGGACCTAAACAAAAAGTGCAGAACTTGATGGAGCTATGACGAAGCATGCATGGGAGGGTAATATACTACAGGCAAATAGGCTGTTCATTTTGCAGGAGAATTTTCCCTTAGCTTAGTGAATGATGTGCAGCTCTGCTGACTTCCATCGTACGCAGTCAAAAGTTCTGTTTTTTTTTTTTAATGATTTTCATTACGCGTGACTAGGTATTTGCAAAGTGAATTTTCACCACATTTACTAAGATAAGCGTGGGAACAGGCTATTTGCCTTTAGTAGATACATTTGAGAGTGTGTAGCAAAATGATTTTTATTGCTGAAGCCATTTGCAGCTTTTTCTGCACCTGCTTCACACGTGTATTATAGGTGTTCTTGTTGGGTAACATTGAACCTATTTACTGCATACAGTATATGTCTTTCCTTTTTATGTTTTTATGAGTATTATTCTTTTCCTTACTGGTATGTATCATGAATTCTTTCTCTGCATACCATTTCTAAACCCTCCTTACAACTCACCTTCTCATCTCACTCTCCTCTCTCCCTTTCTCAGTCTTCCTTTTTTCCCCTCACAACGCCCACGCTCTCACATTCCCATAGATTTACAGTCTCCTCCCTATCTTATTTCTACCTACATTACTGCTTATTTTTTTTTTCTTCTTTTATATTGCACATTAAAGCTTCCTTCATATATCCCCCACTGTTAAATATTTAGTTCCCCCGTAACGTATGCATAGCTGCACTATCTGCTCCAAAATCCATGTGCAGCACAACTGCATGTTCCCTGGCCAGATGCCTGGAAGTTATAAAGAATTCTAATGAGTTCCATATACATGGATGATTTAGAGAAAGGATAGCCATGTAGATAGGAAGACATTGGGCTTTACTATCTCTCTGGGTCCAGGTCTTCTCTGCATTATAAGCAGCCTCTGCAGTGTGCTGTGAGGGTGGAGGGAAAGAAAAGCAAAAGGGAGGACAGAAGGAAAGACTAGCTGGGGGAGGGAACATTGAGGTGCTGTTCACTGATAACATAATTAGTCAATGACCGATCCCTGCGATGTGCATTGTGAATACGTGTAATGCATTTCTCTATCTATATACCACGTCAAATCACAAACAATGCTGGAGGCACCCAGTGACGCATGCACAAGTAAGGGAGATTGCAGACTAGCGAAACAGACACTAACCAATATGTACATAATATAAAGAGAACCTGTGGCATGCATGTTTTTCCATGCAGCATACAAAAATGGCATTGGCATGACCCTTTTGTGATTGGGTCCAAGTGTTTGCATTGCTTGCATACTTTAGTTTGCAGTATCTATATTGATGACAAACACCAAATCTATTCCTGTGTTTTATATGTTCTATGTTGTGTGAGCAACTAGTCCATTCTGTCAGCCTAAAAAATATTATTTTTATTATCATCCTTTATTCATAAACTACCAATATGTTATATAGAACTAAGTCATTAATACAATAGTAAACATTATAATCTAGATAAAACAAGCACAGCAATATGACACATAGAAGCAGAATATATAAAAACCCAACTGCTATATTAAATTAAAGAAGTACATATATTTTGTATAATATACTATACCAGGGTTTCATTGAACCATAGGATTCCTCCAGAGGTTGCTAGGGGTTCCTTGAGCAATGAACAATTTCTTCCTCTCAAATAAGTTCCCACTGACACCATTGATCTTTTTAGCTATTTAGAAATGAATTCTTCCCAATGGTCACAAGTGTAAAGAGCATTCTTCCCACTGACATCACACTAATTTTCCCTGAGACTGGAAAAATATTTCAAGCAGAGATGTATCTAGAACCTTCAGGGCCCCGGTGCAAGAAACCATGAAGGGCCACCCTGAGCCCAGGGCTCTTCCCACTGATCGCAGGGCCGTTTACCTTATCCAGTGTTGCCAACCCCAGATGACCTTTTTGCATTTGCACCTACACTCAGTAGATCAGAGGATGGAAGGTGCAATGGTAGCCTTCTGCAGACACTTCCTCCAGCTTTTTCAGGTAGAATGCTGGAGGAAGTGTCAAAGCACTAGACTGATCATGGAGTGAGGGGTTTGGGGTGCTTAGCAACATATTACACCTTAAATAAGGCTGTAACATATAATAGACTTAGACTTTAAACAGTACAAACATTATGTAAACACTAACAACAGAGCAAGACTATGATTGTGAAAGACCTGGGGCACCCTCGGAAAAAACAGAAAAATAAAGTATAGAGTGCAGGGTCAGGAGTAAGTAACAAACAAAACAACATACAGGGTGCAGCAGTCAGGATGAGCGTTACATTCACATCAGAGTTCTCCCTTACATCAAAATCTGCAGCATTCTCCCTATAAATTAGCATCCCCCTTACATCCGTGTCCCCAGAGTGCCACCTTACATCAGATCCCCAGAGTCCCACCTTACATCAGAGCCCCCTTACATCCTCCAGAGTACCTCCAAAGTGCCCCCCTACATCAGTGTCTCCAAAGTGCCCCCTTACATCTATGCCTCCAGAGTGCCCCTTACACGCTTCAGGGTGCCCCATTACATCCTCCAGAGTGCCCCATTAGTATTAATGTACTAAGGGGCCACTCTGGGGAATGTAAGGGGGACCCTGGTGGATGTAAAGGGGCACTCTGGAGGATGCAAAAGGGCACTCTGAAGGCACTAAGATAGTACCTCCTCTAGAGAACCCTGATGAACGATGGCTGCGTGCCATGCAGATCAGCCTGTTCCTGCAAGTTGGTGTTAGGAGGAGTGGAGCACACTACCCTATTTCCATCCTGCTCGCCCCTCCATGCCATAGTCTTGACATTTGCCCGGTCAAGCTTGTGGTGTATGTTCCTATGGTAACTCTACCTGTGGATCAGTCCAGCTCCTTGTCAGTGTCACTTCCTCCAGCAGGTGTCCTCAGGTGAAGTGCAGGGAGGAGAGAAAGGAGGAGCCCAGTCTATACATTAAACATCAGCCTGAGTCCTTGAAGCAGAATCCTCCTCCACTCAGGTCAGCCCAACAGCCTCTTCCTAGCCGTGGATAAAGGCTTCCGTACTACCACCACCAGACCCACCCCCTGCTGCCCGAGCAGTAGCAGCAGTCAGGCAATTCCGAGCCGACAGCACACCGTCCTGGGCCCCCCGGCAGTCACAAATGCGACCTGTGCGACCCTGGTAGTTCCGCCACTGATTTCAAGGGTTCATCTGTGTTGAAAAGGTTGAGAAGGCGGTACTGTGTTGTATGTGGGCTGGAGTCTGAGCCAAATGGGTAAGGAAGGGAACTTAGCATTTCGGGATGACCAAACTAATTGGTAAGAGTCAATGCAAGCTCTCGTGGCAGTGGGAATGCAGGGTGCACGGTTTTAACTGCTTCTATATTATCTATGAACAAAGAACATATGCATGCTATGACTAATAATAGGTTATTTTGAAACCCAGAAGCATTACTTGCCACATTCCTGCCATTAGGGCTAGTTCACACTATGTGCAGTTATCTGCATTTTTCCTCATGGATAAACCCAGGTAACTGCAATGACACCTAGAAAACAATCTATAATAATAATGTGATTTCCATTGTCATGCATGACAGTGCAACTTAAGATGCAGGAGAAATCACACTAATGTGAATGATGTCCAATTAACTTATGTAAAACCTTTATTCCACAAGAAACTGCTGTAACTGCTTAAAAAAAGTGCTAGTTGGGCTTCATCTTTAATTTGTTAGTATATCAAAATCTACTACTACACTACCCTTTCCATAGGCTGACAATGCTGCTGTACAAAAGGCCTCTCCTTGGCTCCTCTATCCAGAGTGGAAACACCCTAATACAGGATATGTGTTGCTGGCTGGATCGTCAGGTGAAAAGGGAAAAAAAGCCTAAGGGCACTCTCACACTGGTGACTCCGTCAGCGGATCCACCTGCTCAGCGGAGAATCTCTTTGCTGTTTGTTGATACGCAAGCAAATGACAGGTCTGTGTACACTCCACTTATGCAGAGCGGATGCAGCCCACTTTCCTCTATGGGCAATCAAATGTAAATGGACCATCTGTGTGTTTACATCTGACTTTCATCCGATCCGCCAAACGGATGGGGAACGGATCACCATGCGTCTGTTTTTGGCACATGTCGGTGTCCGTTTACATCTGCTGTTTCATAAAGGGCAATGGATGGTCCAATTGAGTCCACCTAAAAAACTGACAGGTGGACCCTAAGGTATCCATGTGAAAAGAAAATTGGGAGTACCCCCTATATGGGACTTTAAATGGTAAGACACCACCCAAAAATATATAAAAAAGTCACATTTTATTAAATCTCTTAAAAAAACATCACTCTACTGAGTGAGATATAAAAAATGCATAGCATAGACGAATAACATTTACTAGATCATTTTAAGCAATCTTACACTGCGCTGTTGCGTAAAATGATCTAGTAAATGTTATCCGTCTATGCTATGCATTTTTAGATCTCACTCAGTAGAGTGATGATTTTTAAGAGATTTAATAAAATTTGACTTTTTTATATACTTTTGGGTGGTGTCTTACCATTTAAAGTCCCATGTAGGGGTACTCCCAATTTTCCTTAGACATTTAGGGATGTGGTAACCACCACCTGGTCTTTGCAATGATGGATAAATATTTATATCCATGTGAAAAGGGCCTAAAAGAAGAACATGAATACAGTCACCACAGTTAAAGTGTTACTAAACCCACAACAGTAAAATCAGTCTGTATATGCAGCATAGCATGTTTGTTATAGTCACTGTGGAACTTAAGGGGTTAATCCTCTGCATTGTTTAAAAAAGGTTGTTTTATCCTGTATGCATAGATTCTTCCCTCCTGCGCTGTCAATCTAAGCAAGTTCATATACTACACAGCAGGGTGGTAAAGCTGCACGTGCTCAGTTTGGTCTCTTATGCTGGAGAGTACATTTCCTGTTTCAGTTGAACTGTTCAGGTTACACGATATTGACATCACACATGTGGGCGTATAGTGGGAATCTCCTCCTATTTGAACACACAGCTATGGACAAACTGTGCAGGTTATCAGGAAATCATGGTACACAGATCATCCCAAAAGGTATACAGTATCTCACAAAAGTGAGTACACCCTTCACATTTTTGTAAACCTTTTATTATATCTTTTCATGTGACAACACTGAAGAAATTACGCTTTTCTACAATGTAAAGTAGTGTACAGCTTGTATAACAGTGTCAATTTTCTGTCCCCTCAAAATAACTCAACACACAGCCATTAATGTCTAAACTGCTGGCAACAAAAGTGAGTACACCCCTAAGTGAAAATGTCCAAACGGGGCCCAAAGTGTCAATATGTTATGTGGCCACCATTGTTTTCCAGCAATGCCTTAACACTCTTGGGCATGGAGTTCACCAGAGCTCCACAGGTGCCACTGGAGTCCTCTTCCACTCCTCCATGTCGATATCACGGAGCTGGTGGATGTTAGAGACCTTGCGCTCCACCACCTTCCATTTGAGGATGCCCCACAGATGCTCAATGGGGTTTATGTCTGGACACATGCTTGGCCAGTCCATCACCTTTACCCTCTGCTTCTTTAGCAAGGCAGTGGTCGTCTTGGAGGTGTGTTTGGGGTCATTATCATGTTGGAATACTGCCCTGTGGGCCAGTCTCTGAAGGGAGGGGATCATGCTCTGCTTCAGTATGTCACAGTACATGTTGGCATTCATGGTTCCCTCAATGAACTGTGGCTCCCCAGTGATGGCAGCACTCATGCAGCCCCAGATCATGGCACTCCCTCCATCATGCTTGACTCTAGGCAAGACACACTTGTCTTTGTACTCCTCACATGATTCCCGCAACACACGCTTGACACCATCTGAACTAAATAAGTTTATCTTGGTCTCAGGGGAGTGCACCCAGAGAAGGCTACCATGGGAGAGGGAAGCATGAGCAGTAGTGTCAGATTCATGCAGCCAGGTTTCGGTAATGGCAAGGAGGTAGAAGAAATTAGTGATAAAGAGGTCGTGGAGGGCAGTGAGTTTGTTGCAGACAGAGCGGGCATTCCAGAAGAAGGGGAGGCTGGCATTAGGAAGAAGAGGAATAGAGACTAAGTTCTGTGGGTTGTGGCTGCTGCCAGAGGGTGTTGGGAGATGGGAGCGTCGGGCAAAGACAGATGATGGAGTCCCAGGGTTTGGGGATATATCATCAGAGGTTAGGAGAAGCAGGAGGGTGAGTGAGGTAATGTGGGAGCATAATTTAAATGGAGGGGCATGCCTCAGAGTCCTGGGGGTTCTTTCAGTATATGGATGTAGAATGAGCAAGAGTTGGTGGGAGCATTAATAGGGAGAGGACAGAAGGTGGGGTGATATATAAAAGCCAAGTGTTGGGGAAGAGAGGTGAAGGTAGGAGAGTTTGAGGAGAGAGGACACAAGTGCCAGGAGGAGTGGTAGAGAATGCATATTATAGAGTGGAAGGAGAGCTGAATAGAGAGACATGGTCACCTGCAGCCTGTTGGGTGTTTGCAGTGTAGTTTGCTATGTATAATCGCTGAAGTGCAGAGCTTGAAGTACATATCACTTGTAGAAAGAATCACTTCGAGAAAGAAGTCTCTGCAATGCGCTCCCCCAGCAATGTGCAGGGTGCTCAAATTTATACTGGTATAAGGGTGGGGGTGGAAGTTTGTTAATTAATCATGAGTGAGTATAATGCCTTGTACACACGCTTCGACGATCGCACGTACGATCGTGTCGAATCGTATGTTGGCTGTTGTATGCAGCATACTGACTGCACTACACGATCGTACATCCGGGGAAAGAACGTTCAGGTGCATGTAATTAGCATCCAGCCATTCCTGACTTTGGAGCATGCGTGTTTTTCACAATACAACTTGTTGTACCAACTGCTCTGTACACACGATACAACGGTCGTATGAGAGCTTGTTGGTACGACCAAGTTTTCTAGTCTGCTCACACAACTCCCTTGTACGACTGTCGTATGTTCGACTGTTCAAATCGCGCATACGAACGATCGATTTCGAATACAGCGGTCGTGAGTACGACCCGTTGTATGCGATCGTCGAACCGTGTGTACGGGGCTTAAGGATGCCTAACAATCAAGCGGACCTTTCACTTAAGACAGACTGGAGATGGGCCATAAAGATAGCAGCACATAAAACTTGGGTAAGACACTACAGAGAAACAAAAACATTATAATAATGCACACAGGACAACAGGTGGAGGAGGCCACATACCAACATAGAAATTAAAGCAGAGTCCAGTTAAGGGTGGATGAGTTGCTTCAGCTGACACATACCATAGCAAAGATACATAGAAATTAAAGTAGAGTCCAGTTAAGGGTGGATGAGTTGCTTCAGCTGACACATACCATAGCAAAGATACATAGAAATTAAAGCAGAGTCCAGTTAAGGGTGGATGAGTTGCTTCAGCTGACACATACCATTATTGAAAAGACATAAGTAAAAAGCAGACTGTTTCAGTTACTGGGTGGAGTTGTCAACAAGGTAGACATACCATTATTGAAAAGACATACCGTATTTTCCGGCGTATAAGGCGACTGGGTGTATAAGACGACCCCCTAATTTTCCAGTTAAAGCATAAGTTTTGCCCTATACTCGCCTTATAAGACTACCCCCTCCTATTAAATATTTTATCCCGTTGGAAGGCACTGTACTGTGCTGTAGCTTCTGCTACATACAGAACTTCTGCTACATACAGTTTTGCCCTATACTCGCCATATAAGACTACCCCCTCCTATTAAATATTTTATCCCTTTGGATGGCACTGTACTGTACTGTAGCTTCTGCTACATACAGAACTTCTGCTACATACAGTTTTGCCCTATACTCGCCATATAAGACTACCCCCTCCTATTAAATATTTTATCCCTTTGGATGGCACTGTACTGTACTGTAGCTTCTGCTACATACAGAACTTCTGCTACATACAGTTTTGCCCTATACTCGCCATATAAGACTACCCCCTCCTATTAAATATTTTATCCCTTTGGATGGCACTGTACTGTACTGTAGCTTCTGCTACATACAGAACTTCTCTATGAGTAATTAATTAATTATTAATATTTTAGCCCGCTGGATGTTTTTACAGTAAGCTTCAGCTACTTACAGAACGTCCCTGTGCTGTAATACTGCATGTACCACGCTGAGCCAATCACGGCAAACGGTGTATATCTATTAATGCATACAAAGCCTGCTTGGATTGCAAAAGGTTTTATAAGTCCGCCTCTCTGATTCAGCCAATCCGAGCAGGCTTTGTAGGCATTAATAGAATACACCGCTTGCCGTGATTGGCTCAGCGTGGTACATAGAGTATTGAAGCTTACTGTATAAACGTCCAGCAGGCTAAAATATTAATGATCGAGATGTTCTGCATGTAGCAGAAGCTACAGTACATATCAGGGCACATCCAGCGGGCTAAAATATTTAATAAGTATGTTCAGTAGCTACAGTACCCGGCGTATAAGACGACCCCCAATTTTTGGGGTAACTTTTTTACTATAAAAAGTCAAAGTAAAAAGCAGACTGTTTCAGTTATTGGGTGCAGTTGTCAGCAAGGTAGACATACCTGTAAAATAACAGAGAAGACATGATCAGAATAGGTAACTGCAGGAGTGAAATTGCATACCACTCATGATAGAGCCATAATGTCTACGCCATGCCCCTGTCTACGCCATCCCCATAGGTCGCTTTACATTTATAGGGAGATTAAGTGGGCATGCAGTTCATATTATGGTCTGATTTATTCTTTTATAATATCCTGCGAGCAAACAGACAGGCTTTATTTCAGAAGAGACATGCAATGTCTTTTCTGTGATAAAATATGTTTACCTGCCTGGTCGCAGTGTTCCGTGGGATGTAAACTGAGCTGTGCATATGCAGCTCAGTTTGCATCACCAGCATGGTCCGTACATGCCAGGATGACTGCCTCCTGCACATGCACAGGAATAATGTAATTTCAGGCCAATGCAGATGCCTAAAGATGGCACCCGGGAAGAAGATGCCGACAAGGGACCCTGCCCGCTAGATAGGAGGTAAGTATATTGTGTCTTTAGTTCTGTGGAATGTGTAATTCTGGGCTAAACCTATTCTGTCCTAAACCTGCTCCCACCAGTATTCTAAATTCTATGCTAACTAGCCTGTAGAGGAAAGAAGTGTATACTTACCTATTCTAAGGGCACTCTGGTCCAGTCACATAATCTCTTCAGCAGCCGGTTTCAGGGGAGAGGAGATACAGCTGACAATAAATGCCCCATAGTAAGCTTATGGGTGACATCACCGCACATGCATTGCAGCCATTGTCGGGGACCTCTCCTCTGCCCTGAAGCTGGCGCTGGGAGCTGATCATGGGTTTGGTCCGCACTGCCCGTAGAATAGTTAAGTATAGACATCTTTCTTCTACAAGCTAGTTACAGTAGTATAAGACTTAGGCAGGCCATGTATGGTGCAAATTTCTTTACTGCAAAGCACAGACAGTGCTGACAGGGGAATCCCTCCTGCTGAGCCATTGTCTTCTCCCGCAGGGGGCAAGGGAAGCCGGCCCACCGGGAGAAGACAGTGATTATTGCTTGATCGATCAATTTGGTACATTCAGCCTGCCCACTAATGGTTCAAATCTTGGCCGGTTCCGGCTGAACCGGCCGAGATTCGAACCATGTGTGGCCGGCCTTAAAATGGGGGTGGGAGCAGGTTTAAGATTAGATAGGCTTAGCCCAGGCTTCCACTTCAATTCCATATAGAAAGTAATAAACATGCCCTCAACGGCTGTGCAGTATAGGTCAACATTCCTGAGCAAACTGCCAAGCAATGTACAGATCAATGTGATAAATATTTTATTACAGATGCCCATGATTCTGCACTGCCCCACTTTCCTTGGTATTTACTGTAGTTTTAAATCTGCATATGTAACTTTTGCCTGCCGACTCACTGACATTGGCAAATAATATGATTTTTGTAAGAACTTGATAAACAGAGAATTTGGGCCTGGTGCATTCGAAATAAAGCTCTGTAGAACACCCCAAAGTCTCATCACAAATATGATGACAGACCTCAGAAGCAGATGCATAGAGATCTCTTTTGAGAGCCTGCCCTTGTAAGTATGCATTAGGGTAGCTATACAAGTGTTCTATTTAAAATGGCACCTATCATTTAAAATTGTGGCTTGAGGACTTTTTTTTTATCAAAGATCAGGTTTATTTAAAAGCTGCAAAAAACAAACATATTTTACATACATTGTACTCATGACATGCATTACACCTAGTCAAACAATGTCCACACGGTGTGACTGCCGTGGACAGGAATGAAAAATGTCTGTGCCACATCCCGGGTTTACTGTGAAAATGCTAATTGGATTTGGTAAAATATTGGGATTTTAAAGGCACTGTACTCAAAAATCAATCCAAAATTATATAAAGAGTATACATTTTATTAGAACAATTCAATATAAAAACATATCATATAAAAAGTAGTTGTGGTCTGTGCTACCCAAACAGGTTGCACAACAATGGTGGGCCACGCTGGGACCTTCATCCATCAACCCCCACCCCACAGAAGCCCCCAATCATATGTGTCTGAGACAAGAATTTTATTGCAAACAATATATGATTGGGCATCGTCTGGACCTCTGGTCCCCTCCACGGTTCTTTACCCACGGCTGTTTCTCCCCCACCAAATATAGTGGTTTTTATACATATATGATTTGTGCTAGTTGGCTAGCTCTTTCTTACCATACAATCTCAATGCCACTTATATGACTGGGGGCTTCTGTGGGGTGGGGTTGATGGATGGAGGTCCCAGCGTGGCCCACCATTGTTGTGCAATCTGTTTGGGTAGCACAGCCCACAACTACTTTTTATATGATATGATGTTTTATATTGAATTGTTCTAATAAAATGTATACTTTTTATATAATTGGATTGATTTTTGAGTACAGTGCCTTTAAAATCCCAATGTCTTTCCAAACCCAATTAGCATTTTCACATGCATTACACCTAGAACAATAGGTAAAAGGCATCATAATTCTGCAGTGGCCAGTTGGTGTGGTCCGTACGGGTAAATGTTACTAACATGATGCATGTTATTCATGCATCACCAATATATCCATTCTCATATATAAATGTCCCGTATCTCCTACTAGTGGGTTTTGTTGGTAGGCGATCCGGAGTCTTACACTTGTCTACTTCATCCAAAGAGGCTTGATTTTTCCAGTTACGTTCATTTTCCACTGCTTAGACTCTAAGAAGGGCATGTAGTAGAATTGGAAAGCCACCTGTCACAGACTTTGGTATATATAAGGGGGCACCCTCTATGCTCATAAATTAGTTTCTTGTAGGGTAATACGGTGTTAACTTCCCTCATCCAATCTTGGATGATGGGGGGGGGGGGTGATTGCATCCACACTTTAGTTATTGTCTTCCTGGCTAGGAATAGTGTTTCCCTGACAAATGTGGCTGTGTATTTGTCTGTGTCTGTGTCTGGCAATAAGCCCAGTAGGCATAGTTTTGGGTCTAGGGTGACAGGGGAGCCTATATCATTGTGAAGGAATTGTATCGTCTGGACCAAAAGGTTTGTATCACTGGACATGACCATATGAGATGGTAGAATGTGCCAGGAGCAATGTTACATAGAGGACACAATTGACTTCTGGAAGAGTGATATTTGGCTATTCTTTGTGGAGTGAGATAGGTTTTATGCATGATATATAATTGTGTTAGGCGATCAGGCATTTTAGGAGAAACCATCTGGACCCCCTCCATGACCTCAGCCCAGTCCTCGTCTACTATGTTCCCTAGGTTGGCTTCCCACTTCGTCTTAGTGTTGTATGCTAGTGCTGTTAAGGTGTATTGCAGTATAGAGAATAGAGATCAGGCGTGTGGAGTCTTCACCTTGTATAATGGTTAGTATGTCAGGGGTTGTCAACTGGGGGTATCCATTGGCGAACTGAGAGGTGAGTGCGTGTCTTAGTTGTAACAATCTAAAAAATAGATTATTGGGGAGCGAAAACTCTTCTTTTAGTGTTTGGTAAGTCTTGGGTCCACTAGGGGTTAGTACCTGATGTAAGTATATTATCCCTTGGTCTATCCATATCTTGGGATCTGGGATAGTGAGCAGTTCAGGCAGGTCGTTATTGTACCATAGGGGCTTATGCGAGAAGATAGGCAGGCTTTTCAGTTTCTTGATAATATTGCCCCATATGTATCAGTGATGTCCCTACAGGACCCAGAGCGTATGGGGTGTGTTGTGTTTCATAAAATGACTTGTATGGGAGTGTGCGCTGAGTGATTTGGCTTTTGATTAGTAAGCGATTGATACCGAGGAAGGTCTGATTTCAAATAGTGGTAAAAATGTGAGACTTGGGAGGCCTAAAAATCAGGGAGCACAATGCCCCCCATAAGTGGGTGGGCTCTTTTAAACCAATTAGAGCCTCCAGCTCTAATCACATGCTTATAAAAATAAAAAAACATTGAAATCCATGCGTCTGGTGCCCTGCATGGAGATTAGGGGCTGGGCGCATGGATTAGGGGGGCAGCACCCTTGCACCCTTAATGAGTGGGCCGCCACGGAAGAACATGATAAAAAAAAGTGTAAAATATTTTTAAAAATGGTCTGGACATCTCAAGTTACAAATGAAGAGTGTAGCCTGGCAGTGAAAGGGTTAATGCAAATCTCCATCAATACTTAAAGTATAACTAAAGGCAAAACTTTTTTTTAGTTTTGGATATAGTGCAGAGGGATTAGAATAAGGTGACCAGATTTTAAAATGAAATCCGGGGACATTTCTTTATTTATTGGCAAATGGTAAACTATTTTATATGCATATTTTCCTCAAATTATAGATTCCTATACTGACCACTACACTGAGCTACCTGATTCCTACACTGTTCACTACACTGACCACTACACTAACCTACCTGATTCCTACATTGACCTACCTGATCCCTACACGAACCTACCAGATTCCTATACTGGCCTACCTGATCCCTACGCTGACCACTACACTTACCTACCTGATTCTTACGCTGACCACTACACTAACCTACCTGATTCCTACACTGTCCACTACACTGACCTACCTGACCACTACACTGATCTACCTGATCCCTACACTGTCCACTACACTGATCCACCAGATTCCTACAATGACCACTACACTAACTCACTTGATTCCTACTTTGACCTACCTGATCCCTACACTGACCACTGCACTGATCTACTTGATTCCTATACTGGCCTACCTGATCCCTACACCGACCTAGCTGATTCCTATACTGACCACTACACTGACCTACCTGATTCTTACACTGACATACCTGATTCCTACACTGACCTACCTGATCCCTACACTGACCTACCTGATCTTACACCGACCTACCTGATCCCTACACTGACCACTACACTGACCTACCTGATTCCTATACTGACCACTATACTGACCTACCTAACCACTACACTGACCCACCTGATTCCTACACTGGCCTACCTGATCCCTACACTGACCACTACACTGACCTACCTGATCCCTACACTGTCCACTACACTGACCTACCTGACCACTACATGGATCTACCTGATCCCTACACTGTCCACTACACTGACCAACTTGATTCCTACAATGACCACTACACTAACCTACCTGATTCCTACTTTGACCTACCTGATCCTTACACTGACCACTGCACTGATCTACTTGATTCCTATACTGGCCTACCTAATTCCTACACTGACCTAGCTGATTCCTATGCTGACCACTATACTGACCTACCTAACCACTACACTGACCTACCTAACCACTACACTGACCTGCCTGATTCCTACAGTGACATACCTGATTCCTACCCAATCCCTACAATGACCTACCTGATCCCTACACTGACCACTACATTGAATTACCTGATTCCTATACTGCCCACTATACTGACCTACCTAACCACTACACTTACCCACCTGATTCCTACACTGGCCTACCTGATCCCTACACTGACCACTACACTGACCCCCCCCCACACACACACACACACACACACACACACACACACACACATATATACATATGTACAGTGTAGATGGTGTCAGTAGATCTTTATTTTTAGAATTTAACTTTTTAATATTTTTTTTCCCCATTTCTTCAAAGTGCTTTTTGGGGGCCAGTGGACAATGTCAGTAGGGCAGTGGACTGTGTCAGTAGAGCATAGGGCAGTGTCAGAATTTTGTTATTTTTATTATTCGTTACAATTTTATTTTTTACATAATTTTTTACCATTTATTTTTGTATTATTTTTTTTCACAATGACTTGGGGGGGGGGGGGTGTAGTAGGGCAGTGGTATTTTGTTTTTATTATTGTATCTATTATTTTTTACAAGTTTGTTTTATTTTTATGTATTTTTTTTTTAATTTACTTTGCTTTTGAATTTTTTTCACAATGTTTTTGGGGAGAGGGGGTTGGGGCAGTGAACAGTGTCAGTAGGGCAGGGGGAGGGGGTGTCAGTAGTTTTTTATTTTATATATTTTTACAATTCTATTTTGTATAATTTTTTTAACTATATAAATTTTTAATATCTATTGCAATTTTTTTTTACTCTGCCCTGTTGAAAGGCTTTGGTAAGATATCAGGGGTCTAAACAAACCTGACATCTCCCCTTTGAGAAAGAGAAAGGGACTGAGGGCAGAGATTCCCCAGCCCCTTTCTTGGCAGCTTCAGCATTGAAAATTAATGATCAGGAGACAAAGGCTCCTGTTCATTCATAAACTGAAGCAGAGTTTGCTCTGCTCAGTTAACAGAGGGCACGGGAGCAATCGGTAGCAATGCCCACTGTGTCCAATTGAGAAAAGGAAGGGGCCAGTAAATTACATTTACCAGCCCCTTCCTCCACTCTCCATCCTGACAGATCCCCCGCAGCTGGCGGGCGAGGAGAGGAGGGAAGCTGGCTGCAGGGCACGAAGGGTACGGAGGAGGAGGACAGGGGACTGGGGGAGCACATGGGGCAGAGAAGGACGGGACTGGAGGAGCACACGGGGCAGAGGAGGAGGACAGGGGACCAGAGGAGCACACGGGGGCTGAGGAGAAGCACAGGAGAACAGAGGAGTACATGGGGCAGAGGAGGAGGACCCAAGGAACAGCCGGGGATTGGTGTGGTGGAAGGGAAAGCTGTGATCAAATATCTCCCTGCATGGCTTTTCAGCTGACAGCAGTGGGAGAGAGAGGAGAAGTGTCTGTCAGCTGATCAATACAGGGAGATTGGTGATCACAGCTGTCCCTCCCACCGCACCGATCCCCGACTGTGAACCAGGGTACCATCCATGGGTGCAGTGTGGGCCACAGTGCCCCCCCCCCCTCGGGGGCCATGTGCAGTGAACACCCTGCACACATGGATGATATGCCACTGACCTGAGGCGAAAGTATCGGCTGCCCCACCCCACTGCAATCCGGGGACAGATTGACTCTGGGGACAGTGTCCTCAATCCGGAGATGTCTGGTCACCCTAGATTAGAATGCTTGTCAGTTTTTATTGCTGATGATAAGAAAAAATATTGCGCTAACCTGAAGGTGAAAAAAGAAAACTAAAGCAACTAACACAACAAAACTTCCAATTTGTGCATGTAAACGTGAACTAAAAAGTGTAGCGCTAAAAAGGACACCACATGTGTTACAATGTCATCATAACAATAATAAAATGTGAATAAATAAAATAATTTTTGAAGGACAAAATATTAATTAAAGTCCAAACATAAGTGAATAATAATTATCCATCTGATTAGAACACCCGATATAGTGATCATAAAATCTTCGACAATTTGCGGAAAATTGCATCATGTGCTGTGCACTCCCATCAAGTGAGTAAAAGGAATTCCCTTAATTTGCAGAGATTCTCTCACTTCCTGTTTGGCTATAGGACAGGAAGTGAAGGGAGATCTCCCCAATGGAACAATGATGGCAAAAATAAACCTTACAGTGATTATAACTAGTGTTGAGCGAACCCGGACTGTAACGTTCGGGTCCGTACCGAACTTTCGGGTGTTCGTGGCACGGACCCGGACATTTCAAAAATCGTTCGGGTTCGGTCCGGGGTTCTGCTATTTTACTCCACGTGTTGAGAAGCTGCAGGGCAGCCAATCAACAAGCGTTTCACTGGTTTGCCCTTAGAAGCCATCACAGCCATGCCTACTAATGGCATGGCTGTGATTGGCCAGTGCATCATGTGACCCAGCCTCTTTATAAGCTGGAGTCACAGTGCTGCAGTCACATGCTCCTTGGGTTAGTGTAGGGAAAGGAAGCTGAAAGCTTGAGGGAGAGATTTGAGACATTTTAAGACCTGATCCTGCATCCCGAGATAGATTACTTTACTACTGCTGTCCGTG
>BLSH010515000.1:262362-273628 GCA_018402905.1 Glandirana rugosa
CATTGTTTCAGGACCTTTCGGGATCTCCCGACGTTTTCCTTCATTTTACCCCTATTCCCATCCCGTTCACGGGATGTTTTTTTACCCCTGTCCCTTTATTGAAATTTATAAATTTTTTTTTTATTTCCCATTTTACTTCCTTTTGCAGCCCTCTAGGGCTTTCCAGGACTTTGTTACAGCCATTTTTGTGCCTAAAAGTTCAGGTCCCCATTGATTTCAATGGGGTTCGTTGTCCGTGCGATCGTTCGGGTTCCGTCCGGACCCGGACTTTGTCCCGAAGTTCGGACGGACCAGCAGAACCTGAACTTCTAGAGCAGCCTTTCTCAACCTTTTCAACACAGAGGGACCCTTGAAATAATTCTCCGGTCTCTGGGAACCCCTGCTAAAAATTAAAAATCTACAACTCATGAGACATTAGTGTGATGGTCAATGGGAAGAATGCTCCTTACCCTTGTGGTCGATAGGAAGAATTACCCCCTTACAGATAGCTAAAAAAATCAATGGTATCATTGGGAATTTATCTGAGAGGTAGAAATTGACCATTGCTCAAGGAACCCCTTGCAACCTCTGGAGGAACCCTAGGGTTCCACGGAACCCTGGTTGAGAAACCCTGTTCTAGAGGTTCGCTCAACTCTAATTATAACCCTCCCTTACTCTATCCAAAAAAAAAAAGTTGTATCTATAGTTATACTTTAATATAGTTTTATCCTTTAGATTCAGTAGGAATGTTTAACCACTTGCCGACCCCGCTATAGCTGAATGATAATTACAGCTGATCACAGATGTAAATAGAAGCTGGTTATCGGCAATCCTTTCCTCATTCTCTAAAAGTGATGTGCACACTGGTAATCAGGGACATGTCTGTGGCCACCAGTGTGCCAATCTGTGGCCACCAGTCCTGCCAATATAATGCAAAGCCCTTATGCAAGCTACATGTTTCTGGAATCATACAGGTGCATTTCAAAAAATGTGAATATCATCAAAAAATGTATTTATTTCAGTAATTCAATTAAAAAGTGAAACTCATATATTATATAGATTCATTGCACACAGAGTGATATATTTCAAGCATGTCTTTCTGTTAAATTTGATGATTATGGCTTACAGCTAGTGAAAACCCAAAATTCTGTATCTCAGAAAATTTGAATATTACATAAGACCAATAAAAAAAGGATTTTTAATACAGAAATGTTGGCTTTCTGAAAAGTATGTCCATGTGTAGTATAGTATGCACTCAATACTTGGTCGGGGCTCCTATTGCATGAATTACTGCATCAATGTTGCATGGCAGTGCTGAGGGGTTATAGAAGCCCAGGTTGCTTTCATAGGGGCCTTCAATCGATCTGCATTGTTGGTCTAGTTCAAGGGTGGCCAACAAGTTAGACACAAAGAGCCAAAATTTAAAACTGTGAGAGTCAGAGAGCCACACCACGCAGTGACCTGCCAAAACAGACAAACACTCACACAAAAACACATAATTAAAACCATATTATTTACCATAACACTTTATTCCCTTTACAAAACATAGATGTAACCCGCGGAGATGATGGGCGGTCCCTTACGTCAGAAGCAGCATAACAAAATCCAATCTGCCAAATTATTTTTTAAATATAATTTATTATTTGTTTTTAATGGGCCCTTAGGGCCAGTTCACACTGGAGCGGCGCGATGTGGCGCTCGAGGCGATCTGAAGGTGGCTTGCGAGGAGACTTCTATCATAGAAGTCAATGCAAGCCGCCTGAGATCGCCCTGAAAATAGTGCAGGGACCATTTTTCTAAGGCGGAGCGAAGCGATTCGCTCCTATTAGAACGGTCCCATTTGCACAGCATTGAGGCAAATTGTCAGGCAACTCAAGTCGCCTGACAATTCGCCTAGATGTGAACGGGCCGCGAAGTCGCGCCGCTCCGCGCCGCTCCAGTGTGAACCGGCCCTAATGAATTTGAGAAAATAAGAGAAACATGGCAAAGAGCCACAGTATATACAAAATATGATAAGAGGCAAAGAGCCGCATTCATTTTGGCCGGGAGCCGCGTGCGGCTCGAGAGCCGCGTGTTCGCCACCCCTGGTCTAGTTTCTCTCATCTTCCTCTTGACAATACCCCACAGATTCTTTATGGGGTTTAGGTCAGGCAAGTTTGCTGGCCAATCAAGCACAGTGATACCATGATCATTAAACCAGGTATTGCTAGTATTGGCAGTGTGGGCAGGTTCGAAGTGCTGCTGGAAAATGAAATCAGCATCTCCATAAAGCTGGTCAGCAGAGGGATACATGAAGTGCTGTAGAATTTGCTGGTAGAGGGTTGCGCTGACTTTGGACTTGATAAAACACAGTGGACCAAAACCAGCAGATGACATAGCTTCCCAAATCATCACTGACTGTGGAAACTTTACACTGGACCTCATGCAACTTGGATTCTGTGCCTCTGCGTCTTCCTCCAGACTCTGGGACCTTGATTTCCAAATGGAATGCAACATTTACTTTCATCTGAAAAGAGGACTTTGGACCACTGAACAACAGTTCAGTCCTTTTCTCCTTAGCCCAGGTAAGACGGTTGTCTCTGGTTCGGGAGTGGCTTGACACAAGGAAGGCAACAGTTGTAGCCCTTGCCCTGGATACGTCTATGTGTGGTGGCTCTTGAAGCACTGACACCAACCATAGTCCACTCCTTGTGAATCTCCCCCAAATTCCTGAATGGCCCTTGCTTCACAATCCTCTCAAAGCTGCAGTTATTCCTCCTGCTTGTGCACCTTTTTCTACCATACCTTTTCCTTCCACTCATCTTTCCATTAATATGGTTTGATACAGCACTCTGTGAACAGCCAGCTTCTTTAGCAATGACCTTTTGTGATTTACCCTCCGTGTGGAGGGTGTATGACTGTTCTCTGGACAACTGTCAAGTCAGCAGTCTTCCCCATGATTGGGTAACCTACTGAACCAGACTGAGAGACCATTTAAAGGCTCAGGAAACCTTTACAACAGTGGTGGCGGCTCCATTAGGGCCCCCCCTAATCCATGCACCTGGCCCCTAATCTACATGCAGGGTGCCAAAACGCATGGATTTCAATGGGTTTTTTTTTAAGCACATGATTAGAGCCTGAGGCTCTAATTGGCTTAAAAAAAAGGGCGGCTTGGGGTGCAGAGTACTGTGCCTTGAGCCCACCTAGTTGTGTGACATTAGCAAATTAATATTTGCTAAGGTCTTCCTGGTTCTCCTCCTGGCCAATCAGGAAGCGAGTCCTGAGACCCGATTGGCCAGGGAGTCTTAAGACTCCCGGCCATTCGGGTCTCAGGAGCCACTTCCTGTTCAGCCAGGAGGAGAAGCAAAATTCAGCCAGGAGGAGAAGCAACGCCTGTTTGGCTGGGAGGAGAAGCAACGGCCCTGGCTCTTCCCTCGGCAAGCTGGAGTGAGGAGCAGCAGGTAGAGAGGCAGCAACAGCCTCTTTAGACTTCTAGGAGCCCTACCACAGATCCAGCACCACCTCGTCATTGGCCTCCTAAGGT
Organism: Glandirana rugosa; assembly: GCA_018402905.1. Taxonomy (NCBI): domain Eukaryota; kingdom Metazoa; phylum Chordata; class Amphibia; order Anura; family Ranidae; genus Glandirana; species Glandirana rugosa. The sequence goes on from BLSH010515000.1 coordinate 265,865, forward strand.
AAAGCTACTGATCGCCGCTTTCCCGTCCGTCTCTCGTGGGGGGGGGGGGGCGGTGGTGCCCCCCCAAAATATTGAGCACCAGCCGCCACTGCTTTACAGGTATTTTGAGTTAATGAGCTGATTAGAGTGTCACACCGTAAGTCTACAATATTGAACTTTTTCACAATATTCTAATTTTCTGAGATACTGAATTTTGGGTTTTCGCTAGCTGTAAGCCATAATCATCAAAATTAAAAGAAATATATCACTCTGTGTGTAATGAATCCATGAGATATAGAAGTTTCACTTTTTGAATTGCATTAGGGAAATAAATTAAGTTTTTGATCATATTCGCATTTTTTGAGATGCAGCTGTAGATCCAGGGCTTTTTTCTCAGAGAATAGGCACAGGAACTCCCCCCTTCTGAGTCACCCTTCGTCTTTGCCCCATACCCACCTCTGAGCACCATCTCTTGGCTCCACTCCCTACTCACTTCCCAGTACCCACTCCAGCAACAATAGATGCCCCCAACAACAAAAGATACTCCCCCAGCAACAGCCTCTTTAGACTTCTAGGAGCCCTACCCCAGATCCAGCACCACCTTGTCATTGGCCTCCTAAGGTAAAGCTACTGATCGCCGCCTTCCCGTCCATCTCTCGTGGGGGGGGGGGGGGGCGGTAGTACAAGTGAGGGGGCCAGATTTGTTTGCCCCCCCAAAATAGTGAGCACCAGCCGCCACTGCTTTACAGGTGTTTTGAGTTAATGAGCTGATTAGAGTGTGACACCATGAGTCTACAATATTGAACTTTTTCACAATATTCTAATTTTCTGAGATACTGAATTTTGGGTTTTCGATAGCTGTAAGCCATAATCATCACAATTAAAATAAATATATCACTCTGTGTGTAATGAATCCATGAGATATAGAAGTTTCACTTTTTGAATTGCATTACGAAAATAAATTAACTTTTTGATCATATTCAAATGTTTTGAGATGCAGCTGTAGATCCAGGGCTTTTTTCTCAGAGAACAGGCACAGGAACTCCCCCCTTCTGAGTCACCCTTTGTCTTTGCCCCCTACCCACCTCTGAGCACCATCTCTTGGCTCCACTCCCTACTCACTTCCCAGTACCCACTTCAGCAACAGTAGATGCCCCCAACAACAAAATACACCCAGCAACAATGGACCACTGCAACAAAATACCACCCCAGCAGCAACAACAGATCTCCCAACAGCCAGCATCAATAGACCATCCAGCTGCCAGCAGCAATAGACCTACCCAGCAACAATAGACCCCCTAACAAAAATAAATCCCCACCAGCGTCAATAGATCAACCAGCAGTCAGCATCAATAGGCCCTCCAGCACCCCCCAGCACTCCTTGACATAAAATACATTCAGTGCTGGGGGTGCTGGAACTATGTTGCCCCGTGTTCTCGCTGAAAAAATGTCCTGCATATAACACATACTCTATTAACTTCTTTGAACGTACTTGACAGGCAGTGATGCAAGGCAAGCTAAAGCGGAGTTCCACTCAAAAGTGAAACTTCCACTTTAAGACCTCCTAACCAGCTCCTGATGGTAAAACAGAGCTTTAGGGGAGGAGGGGGGGTGCGGGTACCCAATTTTGATGGGCACTTCGAATTCCGGTCATCGTAGGTGATTAGAAGTGGAAGGTCTCCTTCCCCCTCCCTCCAGAAGTCTTCTGGGACACAGGACAGGTCCTAGAAGACTTCGGGACCAATCACGGAGTGCAGCGCCGCTCTTGCATGCGCAGTGTGCGTCCGGCCATGAAGCAGCTAGCTGTCACGGCCGGGTACCCACAGTAGGAGTGACGGCACCGCAGAGGGGAGGGGGAGAGATCCGTGGCTCCGGGCAGCCGCATCGTTGAACTGAGAGACAGGTAAGTGTCTGTTTATTAAAACACTTTTTGTAGCTGCTGACTTTTAATAAACTTTAAAACAGTGGAACTCCACTTTAATATTTTCTGTCTAAACAATCCTTAAACCGTCCTTAACTGTTAAAAATAAGAAAAAGAAGTCCTCATTTGCACACTTTCCATTAAACAGATAGCACTAAAGAGGGTCATTGTTGACATTATCAGTCTCAATATTTCATTCATGACATCTATCGATTAACCATCTATTAACCTTCTATGAGGTGGTGAGTTGCCATCTAGATAAAGGAAGGCCTGTGGACGTGGTGTATCTAGATTTTGCAAAACATTTGATACAGTTCCCCACAAACGTTTACTGTACAAACTAAGGTCTCTCAACATGGATCAAAGGGTGAGCACCTGGATTGAAAACTGGTTACAGGGGTGAGACCAAAGGGTGGTGATAAATGGGGAGTACTCGGAATGGTCTGGTGTAGAAAGTGGGGTTCCCCAGGGTTATGTCCTGGGACCAATCCTATTCAATTTATTCATAAATGATCTGGAGGATGGGGTTAATAGCTCAATCTCAATATTTGCGGATGATACCAAGCTAAGCAGGGCAATAAATTCACCACAGGATGTGGGCAGACAAGTGGCAAATGAGGTTTAACGTAGAAAAATGTAAAATGATGCATTTGGGTACCAAGAACATGAACGCAAACTACGCACTAGGGGGAGAGCCTCTGGGGGAATCTAGGATAGAAAAAGACCTAGGGGTCCTAGTAGAGAACAGGCTCAGCAGTGGCATGCAATGCTAAGTTGCTGCAAGCAAAGCTAACAAAGTGTTGGCATGCATCAAGTAAGGGATCAACTCCAGGGATGAATCAATAATTCTCCCACTCTACAAGTCTCTGGTGAGGCCGCACCTGGAGTATGCCGTCCAGTTCTGGGCGCCAGTCCTCAGAAAGGAAGTCCTGGAAAGGGTTCAGAGAAGGGCAACAAAGCTAATTAAGGGATTGCAGGACCTTAGTTATGAGGAAAGATTACAAGCTCTGGAGAAAAGACGCTTGAGAGGGGATATTATTTCAATGTACAAATACTGTACTGGTGACCCCACAATAGGGACAAAACTATTCCACGCAAGGGAGTACAAAAAGGCACGCTGTCATTCACTAAAAATGGAAGAAAGGCGGTTTAACCTTAAACTGCGTAGCCGTAGAGGGATGTGGAATTCTCTTCCACAAGCAGTGGATTCTGCTGGGAGTATAGATAATTTTAAAAAAAAACTATTAGATGCACACCTAAGGGACCACAACATTGAGGGGTATACAATGTAATACTGACATAAAAACACACACATAGGTTGGACTTGATGGACATATGTCTTTTTTCAACCTCGCTGACTAATGACTATGTAACTATGACAGATTTCCCATAAGAAAAAGCTACGGTCTACCTGTATTCTGATTCTAAAATGTGCATGACAGCAGTGCCAGACTGGAGTATACAGGGTTCACGAACAAGGAAATTAGGACCCAACCTATGAATAAAGATACTATACATTTTACAGATCATACCTTTTACAATGCAAATAATCATGTAAATTTGTCTAAATGTTTGGAGATATTATATTATAATAAATATTCTTTTTCCTTTATTTTAAAGCCAAATTAAAGCTTCTTTTTATAACTGTAATGCAGTCAAGCTGCATAAGCAGTTAAGGGATTTTTTTTTCTTTTTTTATGAACTAGTGCTCTGCAGTCTTTGTTAAAATTGCCTTTGCTCTCAGTACCCTGGAGATCCAGACTCAGCATAGATTGTAGCTGTCTTGCGTGCGAACTTCAATGATCCAATTAGCTTCACTGTTCAGGATGAGTGCTGTTGATTGGAGCACTATGCAGAGGTCATGTCCAATTGCTGGAGAGCCTGACTGTTGAGCAGCAATCCGAATCTTCAGCGGGCTGCCTATTTAGCAATGTAGCTTAATAGGGCAATCTTATCAGGAAATTTAATTGCCAGGCCCAATACAGGTAAAAGCCATGATCTTCAAGGCAGGAAAACCAGGGTAGAAGCAGAGGTTTATCTTATAAAAAAACAAAACAAATTGTCATTACAATAAAATGTGTTCACTGAAATTTAAAGATCTCCTTAGTTACTGTAAGCCCTGGTTCACACATGTGCGATGCGGGAACCAGTGCGATTACAGAGTCAGTTCCCGCATCGCAGTCTTCCCACAGGCAGTTCACACTGCTTTCTGCGAACTGCTGCGGATGTCATTACAAAGTTAATAACACCCCCAGTTTTGTTCACAGATTGCAGTGCAGACTGAACTCGCACATGAATCGGATCGCATGGGTGAGAACACCCAAGCGATGCGATTCTAATGTGGGAAAAAAAAAGGTACATGCGCCTTTTTTTTGCAAATCTAATGCAAGTTCATCCATACAACTGTATGGCTGAACTTGCATTGCTCAGAGATCGCAAGTGATCGGCACCTGCAGTGCGGGTGCGAATCACATACGATCTCTGAGATTGCACATATGTGAACCCGAGGCATCTGTGAGTATGAGTCGCAAGCATAACTACAGGAGTTGCAATTGAAACCCAGCCCCAGCTCCAGGGGGTCCATGCAGCTTCCCTGTACACCTGGATAGGAGGGGTGGCGGGGGATGGCAGATAGAGGAACCAATCCCTTCCACTTTCCTCCTGCAGCCGCTGAAAGCTTGCTTCTCCTCCTCTCCCTCCCTCAAACGTTCAGTGGCTGCAGGAGCAAAATGGAGTGGATCGGTTCCTCTATATGCCACCCCCAATGCTCCTCCTATTCAGGTCCTGCTACCCCTGGGCCCCTGTGTTCTCCCCTGACCCACCTTTGTCCCCCCCCCCCCGCAGTGCTGCCAGCTTCCCCCTCCCTTCTGCCCCTGTGGAGGGTTGTGTCAAGATGGAGAGCTGGGAAGGGGGCAGCAAATATGTCATTTACCAGGCCCCTTCAGGGTTGCCAACCGCCAGTAAATTTACTGACAGTTTGTAAAAATCAGTGATTTTTACAACTGTCTATAAATATCAGGGTCTGATAATTTGTCATGCTGTGCTGACTTTTTAAGTGTAAATCAGGCAAATTACTTGATATGAGTATTGTCAGTGTTTCCACGTTGTGTTTAAATATCAATTGTCTTGGTTTTCAATAGGAGTTCTATTAAAGTAAAAAATGTACTCTGTCAGTAAATTTTCTATGTTTTGCCAGTAAAAAAACACTGTGGTAGGTTGGCAACACTGGGCCCCTTCCTTTTTTGAATGGACAGATTTAGTGATTGGGTACCAATCCTTAACTCTGTCCATTCATACTTATAAATACAAGGCAATGGACATGGGACTTTAAATGAGGTAGGTCTCTAAGTAAATGCAGCTTGAATACAATAAAATGATTACAAATTCCATGATAAACAAAAATGCATTAAAATTATTTGAAATAATTATACAAACATGTACAGTAAAATTGTCATTAGAAAATCCATATGAAACACCACATGTATGATAATGTTAATAAAATTTTGTAGTAGGATACACAAGTGGTCTGTGAATGAGTGGATATATCAGCATCTCTGGGGCTCTAAGCATTTCGTGGATCATAATAAGGTACACTCATCAGGAGTTTGATGCAACAAGATGCTTATAAATGTAAGTAAAAATAATCTCATATAGGTTTGTAAAAAAAGCGGAGATGTAATATGTGGTTGTCCACTGTCAGGTCACCTGATGGCAGGGAGCTAGAGCATAAGTTTCCCCAGGGTGCGGAGTCTAAGAGCCAGCAGGTTTTCACCGGAGCCTCTGATGGTGAGGATGGACTTCGCTGCTACTGACTCCAGATTGCGGCCGCAGGGTCTCCCAGCTCACGCTCACGGCTGGCTGCTGGTGGATAGAGAGGAAGCAGCAGTGCAGGACAACAAGGGATAGTCAGTAGGATAGCCAAGGGTCAGGGCAACGAGCAGACAGGGACAGACAGGAGAGCATGCCAAAGGTCGGGGTATCAAGCAGACAAGAATAGTCAAAGAACAAGCAAGGTCGGTAAACGGAATCAGACAAAGAGCACACGGCAAGAACCACACACACAGGAAGCCTTACACACAATATTAATTAGCAGCACTGGCTTGCAATGCATGGTCTTAAATAATGTTCCTAATGTTTACTTAGCACACAGGTGAGAAGTGCACAGTCTCTAAGCTGACTACAAGCAGAGAGGTAAGCAGACAGAACATGAAATGTTACTGCAGGTTCATGACATCCACAAATAGAAGGGAGAACATTGAATAAGTAGCCTTACTACTTACACGTCAGCTCAAAGAATGGGCCCAGCATCTGAAAAGGGAAATGGAGGCAACGAGACAGACGTCTATCCCAGGATTGAGGCAGAAATAAGCTGCCAAGTCTCCATGGGGAGAGCCAGGACATCAGGTGCAGTTCATGGAGTGTATAAACACATATGTACCAAATAATTCTAAAAGAAAGTGTGTATTAGGATATATGGTGTAGTAAAATAGTTTTTTGTAGGTCTCAAATAATGTGTTCATTGGATTCAAGAGGATCTACTTGACCTGCCTGTCCCGGGGTTGCGAGGCGTGGCCTGACACCTCCTTCCCATCCCCGTCTCTGTTTTCATTGAGGGTGTGGGCAGGTGTAGCCACGCTGTGCATCAACTTCCTGCTTCCACGTGGCAGTTCCAGTGTCGCGTTGCCAGGGCGACTGGTTCCATCTGACACCAGTGGGCGGACTGGTGTGACCCGTTTCCGGCACGTGTACCAGATCGTTTCACCGCCTCCCTCTGTCTTTTGGCATCCGCGTGGCGTTGGCAGGGTTCCGACCACGCCCATGGGGGTATTTAGCCGGGGCCAGCCGGGTCCTCACTCTGTATACTGTCCTCTCTGATCGTGGTTATCAGGGCCACCTTTTAGCACTTGCAACTAATATAGGTATTACCCTGAGGGTAGCTTTTCATTTTTATTATAATTTTATATATTTCTTTCACCTTTTCCGTTTTGTTCACTATTGTGTCCTGGCACTTGGTTAATGGTTTGAGCCTTTTTGCTTCTTCTCTGCTTTCCACGTTATTTTCATTTAATGGCTACATAGGTGCTATTCTACAAAATTATCTCTTCACCTTGGTGATTCTCTTGGATCCACTGAACACATTATTTGGGACCTACAAAAAATGATTTTGTTATGCCATATATCTTAATACACACTTTTTTTTTAGAATTGTGTTGGTCCAAATGTGTTTATACACTCCATGAATTGTACATGATGTCCTAGTTCCCACGGCTTCTTCCCCCTTTTGTTGGACCTGGGCGGCTTATTCCCGCCTCAACCCCGGTATAGATGTCTGTCTCAGAGCCTCCATTTCCCTTTTCAGATGCTGGGCCCATATTTTGAGCCAACATGTAAGTAGTAAGGCTACTCGTTTGATATTCTCCCTTGGTAAAGAACCATATATTACATCTCCCCATTTTTTACAAACTTATATGAGATTATTTTTACTTCCATTTATAGGCATCTTGTCGCATCAAACTCCTGATGAGTGGAACTTATTAGGATCCAAGAAACACATAGGGCTCCATATATGCTAAAATATATCCGCTCATTCACAGACCAATTGTGTATCCTACTACGAAATTTTATGAACATTATCATATATGTGGTGTTTAATCATATATGGATTTTCTAATGACAATTTTACTGTACATGTTTGTATAATTATTTAAAATATTTAAAAAAATTTTAATACATTTTTGTTTATCATGTATTCAAGCTGCATTTACTTAGTGACCTACCTCATTTAAAGTCCCATGACCATTGCCTTGTACATGTACATATATATATATACGCTGTTCTATATATATATATATATATATATATAT
>BLSH010515000.1:276070-287033 GCA_018402905.1 Glandirana rugosa
GTTGTACCGTGGAGTACGGTTTCTTGAGAGACCCCTAGACTTTTTTTCTTAACAACGAAATGTATTTCTACCGGATCCGATATTCTTCTAACGGTTCTGGGACTTTGACTCGACGTCGTGTCACCGGTTCTGGTATGTCTCCAAATTGTCCTGTCCAAGATGAGTCTTGTCCGGAACGGTGGCAGCACTAATATGTCTATTTCCCAAAGACAACCTGTGGATATGATGCTGAGCACATGCACTCAACTACTTTGGCCGACCATGGCAAGGCCTGTTCTGAGTAGAACCTGTCCTGTTAAACCTCTGTATGGTCTTGGCCACTGTGCTGCAGCTCAGTTTCAGGGTCTTGGCAATCTTCTTATAGCCTAGGCCATCTTTATGTAAAGCAACAATTCTTTTTTTCAGATCCCCAGAGAGTTCTTTGGCATGAGGTGCCATGTTGAACTTCCAGTGACTAGTATGAGAGAGTGATAGCGATAAAACCAAATTTAACAGACCTGCTCCCCATTCACACCTAAGACCTTCTAGCACTAATGAGTCACATGACACAGGATATAGCAGCCAGTATCACAGGACACAGTATAGAGCCCCAGCATCACAGGTGGGGTATATAGCAGCCAGTATCACAGGACACTGTATAGAGCCCCAGCATCACAAGTGGGGTATATAGCAGTCAGCATCACAGGTGGGGGTAAATTGCAGCCAATATCACAGGTGGGGGTAAATTGCAGCCAATATCACAGGTGGGGGTAAATTGCAGCCGGTAACATAGGTGGGGGTAAATTGCAGCCTGCATCACAGGTGGGGTAAATTGCAGCCTGCATCACAGGTGGGGTAAATTGCAGCCTGCATCACAGGTGGGGTAAATTGCAGCCAGCATCACAGGTGGGGTAAATTGCTGCCACTATCACAGGTGGGGGTAAATTTCAGCCAATATCACAGGTGGGGGTAAATTGCAGCCAATATCACAGGGGGGTGTAAATTGCAGCCAATATCACAGGTGATTAAATGATAGTCTACCAGAAGAGCGCTCAAGTCTTTGATCACCACCAATCTCTATCAATATGAACAAAGTAACACCCTCTTGTTTGATTGTTTTGACATTTAGAAAATCTGGTTTGTCTGAGCAGGCATATTTATTGCACATAAATCCATTATTAAAATTGCATACAAAAAGAGAAAAAGACATATGTATATATCACTGTATCATCTGTTAAGAACACATATACGGTAACAACTTGTTTGGCATCAGCCATTGGCTATATCAGTATAGAAAAAAGATCACATTCCACACTCCTATACAAACGGATAGAGCCCGACGCATTTCAGGTTCAAGCCTTTCGTCAGGGGCTTAATTGTAGAACGTGTTTACTCAAAATGATCTGTTTATATCTCAAACAGTTCTTCCACAGGATGATATGCAAAAGAATAAAGAAATTCTGAATCAGAGAAGGGAAGGATTTTTTGCCGAATGGACAACTTCTATATTGATATAATGGAATCTTCCAAACACTGCGTTTTCATTAGCATTTGCTCTTTGTCATCCCAGGGGGAGAGAGATGTTTCCTCCACTTATGGTTGGCATCTCCAACACAGTCCAGCTCCGAACAAAATGTGGAAAAAAAGGGGGGGGGGAAGGGGAGATCAGGGTGTAACCCCCAAAGCAACCCCCCAATCGCACCCCCAATCTGTAGTTCAAATGGTCCCAAAGTAGGGAGAACTGTGGTTTGGTCCTAGTGGGTCCGGGCCGAGCTCCCAAAAGACCCTGGGGACAGCGGGATCGACCGATCGAATCCCCTTTTATGTCGGTGGTGCCTGGTACTGAGAAACACTCCCGTATCCGCATGTAGCTACCAATAGCTAGCAGCAAGCCAATGGCTGATGCCAAACAGATGATACAGTGATATATACATATGTCTTTTTCTCTTTTTGTATGCAATTTTAATAATGGATTTATGTGCAATAAATATACCTGCTCAGACAAACCAGATTTTCTAAATGTATTCTGTGCCACCGCCTTGAAAGTCCCACAAACAAGGGGGTGTTATTTTGTTAATACCACAGGTAGGGGTAAATTGCAGCCAATAACACAGGTGGGGGTACATTGCAGCCAATATCACAGGTGGGGTACTTTGCAGCCAATATCATAGGTGGGGTACTTTGCAGCCAATATCACAGGTGGGGTAAATTGCAGCCAGTATCACAGGTGGGGATACTTTGCAGCCAGTATCACAGGTGGGGATACTTTGCAGCCAGTATCACAGGTGGGGGTACTTTACAGCCAGTATCACAGGTCGGGGTAGTTTACAGCCAGTATCACAGGTCGGGGTAGTTTACAGCCAGTATCACAGGTGGGGGTACTTTACAGCCAGTGTCACAGGTGAGGGTACTTTGCAGCCAGTAACACAGGTGGGGGTACAATGCAGCCAATATCACAGGTGGGAGTACATTGCAGCCAATATCACGGGTGGGGGTACTTTTCAGCCAGTAACACAGGTGGGGGTACTTTTCAGCCAGTAACACAGGTGGGGGTACTTTTCAGCCAGTAACACAGGTGGGGTACATTGCAGAGACCCCCCCCCCTGAAGTCGGGAGAAGTCCCGCACTTATCCCATCTAATAGGCAGGCAAGCAGGAGTGTGCAGAGATCGGCTTGCAGACCAGCGGGCTGTCAGTGTGCAGAGCCTGCGCTTGTGGTGAGCGGGCTGGAGCCTGGAGTCTGGCTTCTCTCTGCATGGCCGGAAGTGACGTTGAGGCTCCTCCGAGATCAATCACCGCCATCTAGTGGACGGCGGTGATTGATTGACATTACCAGGAGCAAATAGACGGCTTGAGGTGCAGAGCAAAGCGCCGCAAGGCAGGATTAAACTCTGCCATTGAAGCGTGAAGCCTGTGATTGCAACAATGTCACACTTCCCATAGTGCACCCTGTCCGGCGCCCGAACACAGTGCACTATGTTAATTTAAACAAACTTTTTTTTTTTTAAAGGAGACCTTTTTTTTTGGGGGGGGGGGCGGCACCCTGGCACCCCCTATGGGCAGGCTGCCACTGGTATGTAGCTTAAAGATTGATGGGTGATTGGGTAGTTATATGATAAATGAATTTCAGCATGGATAAATGTAACATTAGCCACCTGGAAGATGAAACGTAAGGACACATATAATCTAGAAGGGTATAACTGGTTAAAATAAATTTTAAGATCGCAGATCTTTTTCCTTAAGATGGTTCTTCAGCCTTTGAAATACTGTAGCTGGTGACTTTTAAATAAAAAGACATTCACCTGTCCAAAGACATGCGCTGTCGTTATTTGTGCCAGTTCTTTGCCAGTGTTCAGGTCCCCAACGCCGCCATGCTTACTGTGGGAAGCCAGGCGTAACTCCTTGTGGCTTCACAGCCAGCTTCTGCTCCCCACTGCATATTTGCAAGTCACGCTGCAATTTGTGAATGGCCCAGCATCCTCCTCGGACCTGTGACATGTCCCAGGAGGTTGAGGGCGGGGGGGCGGGGTTGAACTTTGCCTAGGCGATTCAAGCAGAAATGGGAGCAGGTACCTGCCAAAACTATTAGGTACCAGCTCCCTAAAAAGAAACCGACAAAAAGGAGGTAAAGCGGAAATTCCCTTTCCAGTTCCGCTTTAACTGCCTACAGATGGAGAATGGATCCAGGCAAGCCCGGGCTGATCATTTAAAGGCAGCATCATTTTCCATGAGGGCTATTCTGTGATAAAAGAGACTATTTTGAGCAGTGTGGCATTATGAAGGGTGAGGTGATCGATGGATGTTATATTTCACCTCGCCCACGTTCATTTACAGGAAACTAAGGTGGAATCTGGTCCGAGTTTTACCAGCCACCTTGGCAGGGTGGGTTCCAGACCAGATTTTGCAGTCCACTTGTGTCCATCAGCAGGTGGTATAAAGGAAGCTGACCTAGATCAGATAATGGCTCTGGCCTGGGACTCAGGAGTTATTAAGTCTGAGAGAGCTGATGAAATGAACTGTGCTTTGTGCCTGAAAAAGGTTTGCATTATCTTTTTTTTTGTGGGTGACTGGGACAAGCCCTTCACCTCTGAGTTAGGAAAACAGAAAACTGTTTAGTTAGTGCCTGGATGGTGAGGATTTATTTTCTGTTTTGTTTATTTGAGTTACATGCAACCTTTTAAAATAAACCTGGCTACAAGTCAGATTTTAAGAAAACCTGCCCTTTGAAGTACCGTTTTCCCAGGGAAAGTGATCCCCATTGAGCTAATCCCTCACACATGGTGGACTCGGCGGGCATCTTCCTGAACAAGTGGAAAGATGGAGGATGTATTTAAAGCCCTCTTGCAGGCCACTGCAACCCAGCAGGAAACCAATCGCCAGCAGCAGGAATCCAGCCGCCAAGTCGCAGAGGTTGCTGCAGCCCAGCAGTTTGCCGAGGCCCTGCTAGAGTTAAAGAAGGGGTCTGCAAATCCTTTGCCGGTGAAACAGAAAACAGTACGTGGCAGCTATTTCCTGCAGAAGATGACACCTACAGATGATGTGGATGCCTACCTCACAACTTTTGAAAGAGTTGCTGTTCAAGAAGGATGGCAAAAAGAGCAATGGGCAGGACTGCTAGTGCCCTTTCTGGCAGGAGAACTCCAAAAGGCCTATTATGACCTGGAACCCAATGCTGCCCAGGATGTGAGACACTGAAAGCCGAGATGCTTGTGCGCATGGGCATCACCATTGCAGTCCGGGCTCAGCGTGTGCATCGGTGGTCATACAGTACTGACAAGCCACCTCGTTCCCAAATGTTTGACTTAATACACCCCACCAAGAAGTGGCCACAGCCAGAGACGTTGCCAGGCCCCAAGACTGTGGAGCGTGTGGTCATGGACCATTATTTATGGGCGCTTCCTGCCACTTTAACCACTTGCCGACCGTGTAATGTAAATACACGGCGGCAAGGCGGATCCATTGTTCTGGGAGGGCGCACTAAAAACGTCCTCCCAGAATAGCGCGCACTCGGGAGCATCTGTGACCACGGTAAATGGCCGCTCGCAGCAGCCGTTTACCACGTGATCAGATGTAAACAAGCCAACGGATATCCGGCTTGTCTCTCACTTCTCTGCACCAATCAGTGCCGTGTGAAAGGATAGGGGGAGAGATGAGAAGCAGTAGTGCTGTGGGCAGGATCTGAAATGCCCACAGCACTGCTATGTGCCAGTCTGGACCCCCCCCATCCATCCTCACCCATCAAGCCTCACCCATCCAGCCTCATCCATGCTCACTCATCAGTCACCCATCCATCCGTGCTAACCCATCCGTGCTCACCCATGCATCCGTGCTCACGCATTCATCCATGCTCTCCCATCAGGTCTCACCCATCTGTGCTCACCCATGCATCCGTATTCACCCATCCAGCCATGCTCACCCATGCATCCGTGTTCACCCATCCAGCCATGCTCACCCATGCATCCGTGCTCACCCATCCAGCCGTGCTCACCCATCCAGCCTCATCCGTGCTCACCCATGCATCCGTGCTAGACCATGCATGCATGCTCACCCATGCATCTGTGCTCACCCATCCATGCATGCTCACCCATCCATCTGTGCTCAGCCATCCAGCTGTGCTCACTCATGCATCCGTGCTCACTCATCCTTCCATGCTCAGCCATGCATCCGTGCTCCGCCATCCATCTGTGCTCACCCATGCATGCATGCTCACCCATGCATGCGTGCTCATCCATGCATGCGTGCTCACCCATCCATCCGTGCTCACCATGCATCCATGCCCGCCATCCATCTGTGCTCACCCATGCATTCGTGCTCAGTCATCCCGTTCACGGCTCATCCACCCCCATTCGTGCTCATTTATGCCTCATTCGTGCTCATCCATACTACATCAGTTCTCATCCGTGACACATCCATGCCACTACAGTGCCCATCCGTGCCACTACAGCGCCCATCAGTGCCACTACAGCGCCTCACAATAGTGTAATAGGTAGTTAAATTAGATTTGAAATTTATGTCCCTAAAACGCCTGATGGTTCTCCCTGCATGTTCGGCCTCTGTATGTGGCCACGCTGAGTAAACGTCTCACACATGTGGTATTGCTATACTCAGGAGGAGTAGTAGAATGTGTTTTGGGGTGTAATTTGTGGTATGCATATGCTGGGTGTGAGAAATAACCTGTTAATATGGACAATTTTGTGGGGAAAAAATCTTCATATTGCAAAGAATTGTGGGGAAAAAAATACAACTTCAAAAACTCGCCATGCCTCTTACTAAATATTTTGGACTGTCTACTTTCCAAAAAGCGGTCATTTGGGGGTATGTGTACTTTCCTGGCTTGTTAGGGTCTCAAGAAATGAGATAGGCCATCAGTGCATCAGGTGTGATCAATTTTCAGTGATTGGCACCATAGATTGTAGACTGTATAACTTTCACAAAGACCAAATAATATACAATTATTTGGGTTATTGTTACCAAAGATATATAGCAGTATAAATTTTGGCCAAAATTTTTGAAGAAAAATTACTAATTTGCAAAATTTTATAAACAAAAACAAAGAAAAATGCATTTTCTTCCCAAATTTTTGGTCTTTTTCCATTTATAGCACAAAAAATAAAACCCCCAATGGTGATTAAATACCACCAAAAGAAAGCTCTATTTGTGTGAAAAAAGGACAAAAAAAATCATATGGGTACAGTGTAGTATGACTGAGTAATTGTCATTCAAAATGTGAGAACACTGAAAGCTGAAAATTGGTCTGGTTAGGAAGGGGTTTAAGTGCCCAGTGGTCAAGTGGTTAAGGAAATGGGTCAGCCATGGGGACCCTAAGACTGCAAACTAGCTGGTGGACCTGTGGGAGAGATATACTGCTGCCGAGGACTTGTTTAACCCATCTGTGCCCCAAAGCCAGATGGAACTATAAGGTTTTGTAATGATTTCAGGAAGTTGAACAGAGTGTCTAAATTCGATGAGTACCCAATGCCTCAGGTCGACGAGCTAGTTGATAGATTGGGAGGTTTCCGGTACATAACTACTTTAGATCTGACTAAAAGGTTATTGGCCAATACTCCTAACAAAGTCTGCCAAAGAGAAAACTGCATTTTCTACCCCGAGCGGTCCTTCCAGTATGAGCAGATACCTTTTGGCTTGCATTGTGCTCCTGCCTCATTCTAGAGAATAATGGATAAGACCGTAAGACCACATTGTCAATACGCAGCCGCCTGTTTGGACGATGTAGTTATCCATAGCCCAGATTGGGAATCCCATTTGCCCCGGGTGCAAGCGGTAGTGGATTCCCTTAGGAAAACAGGACTCACTGCCAAACCCAAAAAGTGTGCCATAGGCTTGGAGGAGGCCATATACCTTGGCTACATTATTGGTCGGGGGCTGATCAAGCCTCAGATCACTAAAATTGAGGCACTACAAAAGTGGCCCCAACCTATAAATAAAAAAACTAATTTGTGCATTTCTGGGGATGACCGGGCACTACAGGCGTTTTATACCCAATTTTGCCACCATTGCAGCCCCACTGACGGATATGACAAAGGGTAGAGGGTCAGTCATGATCAAGTGGAGCCCTGAGGCAGAGAAGGTGTTTAAAATGTTGAAACAAGCCCTTTGTGCACAACCTGTGCTCGTGACCCCAGATTTCACAAAGGAGTTTGTGGTGCAGACAGACGCCTCTTATTTGGGACTAGGTGCTGTACTGTCCCAAGTCAGACAGAGACGCGGAGGAGCACCCACTGGTTTACCTTAGCAGAAAGCTCAACAGACATGAGAAAAACTATGCCATTGTGGAGAAGGAATGTTTAGCTATCAAATGGACATTGGATGCCCTGAAATGCTACCTGTTGGGAAGACCATTCAAAATAGTCACTGATTATGCCCCTCTTAAAAGGATGTGTGATAAGGAGTTACAAGGTGGTTCCTTGCTCTGCAAGTATTCAAATTCACAGTGGAACATAGAGCTGGGAAACTCCAAAACAATGCAGATGCCCTTTCCCGTATCAGTTGTCCAGTTGCTCAGCCACAGGGGCTTGAGCGCGGGGGGGGGGGGGGATATGTGGCGTTATGAAAGGCGAGGTAATCGATAGATGTTATATTTCACCTCATCACCTCGCCTGCGTTCATTTGCAGGAAACTAAGTTGGAATCTGGTCCGCGTTTTACCAGCCACTTTGGCAGGGTGGGTTCCAGACCGGATTTTGCGGTCCACTTGTGTCCATCAACAGGTGGTATAAAAGAAGCTGACCTGGATCAGATAATGGCTCTGACCTGGGACTCAGGAGCCATCAAGCCTGAGAAAAGCTGATGAAATGAACTGTGCTTTGTGACTGAAAAAGGTTTGCATTATCTTTGTTTTGTGGGTGACTGGGACAAGCCTTCAAATGTCAAGTTTTCTTAAAAGCTGACTTGTAGCCAGTTTTATTTTTAAAAGGTTGCATGAAAATCAAACAAACAAAATAGGAAATAAATCCTAGCCATCCAGGCTCTTACTAAACATTTCAGTTTACCTAACTGAGCGGTGAAGGTCTTCTCCCAGTCACCCACAAAACAAAGACAGCGCAAACCTTTTTGTTTCAGCCATAAAGCAGACTTCAGTACAACAGCTCTCTCACGCTTGATGGCTCCTGAGTACCAGGCCAGAGCAACACTTTGCTCTCCTCCTGATTATTTCTACCACCTGTTGATGGACTCCAGGGACCACAAAATCTGGTCCGGAACAAACCCTGCCAAGGTGGCTGGTAAAACCCGGACCAGATTCCACCCTAGTTCACTGCAAATAAATGCATGCGAGGCGACACATATCGTCCATCTTTCACCTCGCCTTTCATAATGTCGCATATCCCCCCCCCCCCTGCTCAAGCCCCTGCGGCTGAACAACTGTCCCAATCAGACAGTGGACACGGGAAAGGACATCTGCATTATTCTGCAGTTTCTCCACTCTATGCTCCACTGTGAACTTGAATGCTTGCAGAGCAAGGAACCACCTTGTCACCTTGCCTGTTTTTCTACTTATCACACATCCATTTAAGAGGGGCATGATTGGTGACTAATTTGAATGGTCTCCCCAATAGGTAATACTTCAGGGCTTCTAAGGTTTTTCTCATGTCTGTTGAGCTTTCTGCTAAGGTAGATCACTGGGTGCTCCTCCCAGTCTCTGACATGGGACAGCAAAGCATGCAGTCCCACATCAGAGGCACTCGTCTATAGCACAAACTCCTTTATGAAATCTAGGGTCACAAGCACAGGTTGTGCACAAAGAGCTTGCTTCAACATTTGAAATGCCTTCCCTGCCTCCGGATTCCACTTTATTATGACCGACCCTCTACCCTTCATCAGATCTGTCAGTGGTGCTGCAATGGTGGCAATATTGGCAATAAAATACTTGTAGTATCCTGTGATCCCAAGAAATGCACGAACTTGCTTTTTATTTATAGGTTGGGGCCACTTTTTAACTGCCTCAATGTTATTGATCCAAGGTTTGATCAGCCCCCGACCAATAATGTAGCCAAGGTATTTGGCCTCCTCCAAGCCTATGGCACACTTTCTGGGGTTGGCAGGGAGTCCTGCTTTCCTAAGAGAATCTACTACTGCTTGCACCTGGGGCAAATGGGATTCCCAATCTGGGCTATGAATGACTACATCGTCCAAATAGGAGGCTGTGTATTGGCGATGTGGTCTTATCCATCATTCTCTGGAATGAGGCAGGAGCACCATGCAAGCCAAAAGGCATCCGCTTATACTGTAAGGACCCCTCGGGGGTAGAATACACAGTTTTCTCTTTTGCAGATTCCGTTAGGGGTATCTGCCAATAACCTTTAGTCAGATCTAAAGTAATTATGTACTGGCACCTCCCAATCTGTCGACCCGTGGCATTGGGTACGCATCAAATTTGGACACGCTGTTCAACTTTCTGAAATGACTACAAAACTCTTATTGTTCCATCTGGTTTTGGGACCAATACTATGGGACTGGACCAGTCACTGTGGGACTCCTATCACGTCCAGCTCTAACATGTTCTTTATTTCATTTTCAACTGCTTTGTGCCTGGCCTCGCGTATTCTAGACGCCTTTATATTTATGCGGACACCTGGTTCCTTAATTATGTCATGCTGTATAACTGTGGTCAGTCCGGGCAGGTGAGAGAAAAAGTCTATATTCTTACTCACAAATTCTTTAACGTCCTTCTGTTGGGACACTAACAAGGTTTCAGTTATGGGCACTTCCGGAGTCACAGGGGATATACCCTTTTGGGGGGTTAGCATTGCCAGCAAAGTCTCTCTGTCTTTCCAAGGTTTCAAGAGATTAACGTGATATATTTGCTCTGGTTTCCTTTTCCCTGGCTGGTAAACTTTGTAGTTTACTTCCTCTACTCTTTCCATAATTTCAAAAGGGACCTTGCCACTTTTCTTGGAATTTACTCTCAACTGAAGACCCAGGTCTTGGCACCCTGATTATAAACCCTTCTCTGGGCCTCCTGGGCTTGCTCCATATGTTCCCGTACCAGCGTCATGACAGCAGTGATCCTATCTTGCATCAGTGAGATATACTTGATGATGCTTCTATAAAGGTGTGGTCGCTCCCTCCCATGTTTCTTTTACAACATCTAGCAATCCCCTTTGATGTCTACCATACAGTAGTTCAAAAGGGGAGTAACCTGTAGACACCTGAGGTACCTTTCGTATGGCAAACATGAGGTATGGCAGCAAGAAATCCCAATTTCTCCCATCTTTGTCCACCACCTTTTTGAACATGCTTTTGAGTGTTTTTTTTAACCACTTGACAACTGGGCACTTAAACCCCCTTAACAACCAGACCAATTTTCAGCTTTCAGCGCTCTCACACTTTGAATGACAATTACTCAGTCATGCAACACCACAACGTACTGACTCATTAACAGTAAGTTTCACACTCTCGCGACTTTCGACTTTTAACCAGACCAACAATTCCCCCAAATTCACGGGTCAACAGTTCACCAATTTTTTT
>BLSH010515000.1:289267-323324 GCA_018402905.1 Glandirana rugosa
TGGCTGGGGGGTGGTGGGTGGGTGGTAAATGCATGGTGGGGGTTGTAATCTGTCACTAGGCAGCGCTGTGGGCATTGCACATCACCCACAGCGCTGCAGCACCTCCTCTCTCCCCCCTCTCTCCTCTCACACTGCACCGATCGGTGCGGAGAGGAGAGAAAAGCCGGCGCTTCCGCCGGCTTGTTTACATGTGATCACGCCGTCATTTGACGGCGCGATCACGTGGTGAAAGGCCGCTCACAGCGGCCATTCACCGCGATCCGTGATCAGTCGGGTCCCCCGGACCCGACGGTCACGGATGTTCCCGTGTGCGTGCCCCAGGGGGCGCGCGGGAAGCGCGATTCTGGGAGGACGTCAATAGACGTCCTCCCAGAATTAAGCAACCGCCCTGTAGACGTCATTTGTCTATAGGGCGGTTGTTAACTGGTTAAATCTCTCCACAAGATCATCAGTTTGCGAGTGGTAGACAGGTACGGAGATTGGAGATTTTTAATAACTTACACAATTCTTTAGTGACTCGGACATAAATGGGGTACCTTGATCCGTTAACAGTTCTTTTGGATTACCCACGCGACTAAATACCTGGACAAGCTCTTTAGCAATAGTTTTAGCTGAGGTATTACATAAAGGAATGGCTTCAGGATATCGTGTGGTATAATCCAGTATTACCAGTATGTGCTGATGGCCCCGGGCAGACTTTACTACTGGTCTCACCAGATCCATGCCAATTCTTTCAAAAGGCACTTCAAGTATTGGTAACGGTACCAGCGGACTGCAATAATGGGGCAATGGCATAGAATACTGACACTCTGGGCATGACTCACAATTAGTGTTGATCGAACCTCTGGAAGTTCGGGTTCTGCAGGTTTGGCCGAACTTCGGGACAAAGTCCGGGTCCGGACTTGACCCGAACTTTGACCCGGACCCCGAACCCCATTGAAATCAATGGGGAGCCAAACTTTTAGGCACAAAAATGGCTGTAACAAAGTCCTGGAAAGCCCTAGAGGTCTGCAAAAGGAAATAAAATGGGGGTAAGGGTCGGACAAGTGCCCTACAAAGAAATGGGGATAGGGAAATAACTTAAAATAATTTTTTAGCTAAAATCACATAAAAAAAATCAAAAATGGAGGTGGATGTGGAGTTGGAGGTTGAGGAGGCGGTGAAAGTGGCGGTGGAGGAGGTAGCCAACACTGTTTTTTTTATTTTTGGAATTTTTTTGTTTTTTTTAAAACCAGCCATGTAGATGCACTTTTTAATTTTGTGCAAGAAACAATAATCTGTCCCTTTAAGCAACAGTAGGAACCTCTCCCTATAGAACTAGGAGATTATTTTAGATTCTAAAATCATCTCCAAGTTGTACAGGGAAAGCCTCCCGCTGTTGCTTTAAGGGAAAGATTATTGTTCTAAAATCATCTTCAAAGTGTGTGGGAAAAGCCTTTTTCAGCCGCATAGAGCCATATTAGTGTTCTAAAATCTTCAAAGTGTGTGGGAAAAGCCTGTTTCAGCCACATAGAGCCATATTAGTGTTCTAAAATCATTTTCACAGTGTGTGGGAAAAGCCTATTGCAGGGGCATAGAGCCATATTACTGTTCTTCCAGCCGCATAGAGAGCCATATTATTGTTCTAAATTTTAATAATCTTTCCCTTAAAGCAACAGCTGGAACCTTTCCCTGTACAACTTGATGATGATTTTAGAAGAATAATCTTTCCTTTAAAGCAGTAGACTCTACCTAGTCCATTCAGATCGTTCTGTGCAGCAGGATGAGGTCTGTAATCTGTCCCTCAAAACAGCAGTACTAGTATCTCTCCCTAGTCCACAATCAGATCGTTCAGTAATGCAGCATGAGATGTTCTGCAATCTGTCCCTCACAGAGCCAGCAGCATGCTCTCCCTAAACTATCCTGAGAGCATATGACATGCAGCACGGTGACTCCAGCCCCATATAGAGGCTGGGTCACATGGTGCACTGGCCAATCACAGCCATGCCATTAGTAGGCATGGCTGTGATGGCTTCTAGGGAAAACCAGTGAAACACTTGTTGATTGGCTGCCCTTGGCAGCTTTTCAACACGTGTAATAAAATACAAGAACCCCGGACCCGAACCCAGACTTTTTTTTGAAAAGTCCGGGTTCGGGTCCGGGTCCCGGACAACCAAAAGTTTAGTACGGACCCGAACTTTACAGTTCGGATTCGCTGAACTCTACTCGCAATATTATTTGACATCTGCATATAACCTGGGCCCAAAGAATCTCTGGGTTATTCTTTTCTTGGTCTCCTCTATACCCAGATGTCCACCCATCATATGACCACGGGCTAAGTCTAATACCATCCAGCGATAGGGTTTGGAAACCAATAGCTGCTCTACCTCCTCCTCCCCTTGCTTTACCACCCGATACAGCAAGTTTTTTTCAAGAGACATGTAGGGAAAAGACACCCCTACATTAGGTTAAACGGGTTCCCCATCTATTCTTTTAATGTTTTCTCTGGCTTTATTGTGTGTGGCGTCTTTTAGTTGTTCCGTACAAAAATCATCTTTCCTGACCTCTAAGTCAGGCACCACATTCTGTCCACTCTCATTATTAGAGTCAGAGGTGATTTTTTGCTCATTACCCTCCAGCTGAGGCTGGATTCCAGCTCCTCCTGCTATTACAGAAAAAGGAAAAGGACCTACGCCTCCGTTGGACACACCAACAGTTTCCTTTTCAATTTTACAATCAAAAAGGGTCCGGAGTGAGTTCCAGTGTTTCTTCAGCAGGGGGAGCTCTGTCCTCCCTGACTCCTTTTGTTTTCCCATAAACTCCAAAAGTGTGGAAAATCTCTCCCCACTGTACCCAGTCCTCTAAACGGCCTCAGAGACCTTCCTGACCTATTTGGCCAGTCTCCAGGTCCCGAGCCCATAGTCTCATTATCTGTGGCAACAGTCTTGTTATTTTTTCCCCACTCCCTTGAACCCTGGAACAGTCTTACCAGATCCTCCGGGCGATTTTTCACCCCTAGAGACAATGGAGTGGGGCACAGATGGGTTAAACAAGTCCTCGGCAGCAATATATCTCTCCACCAGGTCCACCAGATGGTTTGCAGTCTTAGGGTGCCCATGGCTGACCCACTTCCTCAAAGTGGCAGGGAGCGCCCATAAATAATGGTCCATGATCACACGCTGCACAATCTTAGGGCCCGGCAAAGTCTCTGGCTGCAGCCATTTCTTGGTAAGGTGTATCAATTCAAACATTTGGGAGCGGGGTGGCTTGTCAGTACTGTATGACCAGCGATGCATCCGTTGAACCCGGACTGCCATGGTGACGCCCTTGCTTGCAAGCATCTCGGCTTTCAGTCCTGGGCAGCCTCTGATTCCAGGTCATAATAGGCCTTTTGGGGTCTCCTGTCAGAAAAGGCGCTAGCAGTCCTGCCCATTGCTCATTTTGCCATTCTTCTCGAACAGCGACTCTTTCAAAAGTTGCCAAGTACGCTTCCACATCATCTGCAGGTGTCATCTTTTGCAGGAAATAGCTGGCACGCGCCATTTCCTATTCCACCGGTAAAGGACTTGTGGACCCCATCTTTAACTCCACCAAGGCTTCTGCAAACTGGCGATTCGTCTCCTGCTGGGCTGCAATGGCCTGGCGATTCACCTTGCTGCTGTTGATTTGCCTCCTGCTGCGCTGCAGTGGCCTGTGTGATCTGGCGATTGGTTTCCTGCTGGGTTGCAGTGGCCTGCAGCAGGGCTTTTAACATGCTTTTGTTTCAGTCATAAAGCAGACCTCCGTGCAGCAGCTCTCTCAGGCTGATGGCTCTTGATTTCCAGGCCAGAGCAACACTTTGCTCTCCTTCTGATTATTTCTACCACCTAATGGTGGACTCCAGTGGCCACAAAATCTGGTCCGGAACAAACCCTGCCAAGGTGGCGGGTAAAACCCGGTCCGGATTTCAACTTAATTCACTGCAAATGAACTCATGCGAGGCGACACATATCGTCCATCGATCACCTCGCCTCTCATAACGTCACCCAGGGGATATGATTTTTGCTATGGCATGCATACAACCCGCTCAGGCCACTGTATTGGGTTAAGAGGGGGTGTACATGCATGTTGACAGGAAGTCACTCTAAAGCAGTGGTTCTCAACTCCGTTCCTCGGGACCCCTCAACAGGCCAGGTTTGCAGGATGACTGAAATACATCACAGGTGATATAATTTGCTGTTCAGTGATTGCAGTGTTCTAGTCTGCATCTCCCCAAGGTAATACTTAAAATCTGGCCTGTTGGTGGGTCCGGAGGACCGGAGTTGAGAACCACTGCTCTAAAGCAACTGCAGGAGATCATCGATGCTAAAGAACAACAAAGGACGAAAAAGGTGAAAACAAATGTCTTACTTTTGTTTTTGACACACAAGCATTTTAGCAGAATTCATTTCCTATAATTGGGTTTACCATTGCTTAAATTAAACTACCATGTTTACTTGACACTTTGATTGCCTTCACTAGACTCCAAAGCAGTTAGTATAGCGGTATAGGGTAATATAAAAGTGGTGTGAGTGCCTGACTATTATCTTTGTCATGTGCACAAATGGATGTAATGCTGCCTCTTGACTTTTGTCCTTTTATGTATTTGAACAGTGGTATTCCTGCAAAGAGTGAATGCCTGCTTCTGTGAACCGTGTACCAAATTGAATAGCTCAGTTGTGATCTACTGTATAAGCACAATAGATATTCTCTTGATACAGAAATGCTTCTTTCATTTCTTCGTGCGTATTCATATTCAGTATGGGGCTTTTAGTTACTGTGGTGAATGAATCTCACTTTTCAGTAATGTTTTCATCACATTTTATGGTTTTATTCTATAGTATAATTTTTCCATTTTCAGTTATTTACTTTTCTTTGTAGCTATATTTACGGTGCACTTGTGTAACACTGTTATAATGGCTGCGTCTGGCATTTTAAAAGAAAGGAAAAAAGGCGTCCCTGTAAAGCAAGCAGTTATTACGTGTCCCACTGCCCCATGCTACCAAATTCCCCTGCGTTGAGGATCCAAGCCTTCTGATAGATCTTCAGGACTGTGTCCGGTAGTGACATAGAGGCCATTGGAGCAAACCACAGGGGGAACGCTGAACATTCTTACGCAAGCTTAAATTTTCAACACAGAGGAGTCCTGCAGTGTAGGCAGTGGAATAGGCAAGTGTTAATTGTTTTCTTTGCAAAGATGTCTTTCTCCTTTTTTAAAAATAGACAGTCACATTGAAGAATTGTAACTGATGCCGTTAACAGTTGTGACCAAATTATTTTATTTTGAAATAAACGTACTGAAAACTCTGGAGGGCAAAGGGACACAGTGCAATAAGTTAAAGAGTTGTATAATTTGAAACACTTTTTTATCCCTTTAAATGTGATTGTAGGATGTGATCCTAACACAGAATAACATTAATTCTATATCATAAATTTGTTTGGGATTGTGTATGTAGTGTTTAATGCTACAAAATTACTGATAGAAAAGTGTCACTGCTCTCACATCATCCAAGTCAGATTTCATTACTCTGGGCTCTAACGGACACATATGGGTGGGCCTTACTGTGCCCATGTGAGGAACAGAGAGAGCGCTAGCTAGTGCCCCCAAATAAAGGCTGAGGCTGCCATTTAATGCAAGGCTGGCATTTAAGGCAGCACTCCAACTTAAGGCCTCATACACACGGACGTTTCTTAAAAAATAAACAAAACATTGGGGCCGACGTCAAGGAAAAAAAAAAATCGCAGTTTTTCTGCGTTATACATCGCCGTTAGTGAGCGTTAGTGAGCGTCGGCGTCAATAGGCATTTTTTTTTTTTTTAAATCATCCCTCTGCTATTTTTCAACCTAAAAACGCCAGTTTACTCCGGTACGGCGTTAGTTGGCATTAGTGAGCATTTTGCGGTGTCTGCGTCAAAAAACGCCAAAACATTACAGCCTCAGAACACGCTGGCCGTGGGTTCTAGTTTCAGTTCACTAATGCCGACGCCATCTACAGCTCAAAAACGTCAGTGTTTTTATGGGGCCATTGACTAACATGGAGAGCTGCAAAAAATGCCAGAAAACGCCGGCGTCAAAAAACGTCCGTGTGTATGAGGCCTAAAAGCGCTGCTTCTCCAAAAGAACACAGTTAACTCCTTGTAATTCATGGCCCAACTTCTATAGTATTCACACTGTTCACTACTGACATCAGTTCCTCCTTAGACTCTATGCACTACGGATAACAGTCATCGATAAACTTATTAACTCTTTATATTGTGCAGCATTTCTGGGCCTGTACCACTGAGCCTGTACCGGACTCCATTAGCCCAGTAATGAGTAACCTCACTCCCAGTGACATTGATTCATATGTTTCTCATGAATACTAGGAAGCTGTACTCTGTACATAACCCATGTTTACTCTTCTCCCGAAGCCTCACTTCATCTTCCGTGACTCCCAGACTGGGTCCCTAGGATGCCCTGTGCTGCCAGTTTGGACCCAGTATTGGGGTTCTGGTTGTTAGCTAAGGAGCCTAAGCACAAAACCTCCTTCACTACCAGGCCCTCCATCACGTTTGCCAAGTCACCGCTTCCTGACCGGCTGGCTACATATGCACTTGACACTAGTATGGTAATCATTAGCAACAATAATATAGCCTCTTCCAAATAGCTTCACTGCATGTTAGACATTGATACTGTATCTTCTCTATCTCGTCCTGTTCTTTGTGATACACCATGCATGCACTGCACCCCTTTAGGTGTATCCTCAAGGAACTTCAGACCAGGCTAAGTTAAATAATAAACATTCTTTACTGAAGTTGTTGAAAAGTAACACATAAACATTTCACATGGTATCTTTAATATACATTCCTGTACATGTTTTGTTAAGTGCCCAATAGCTGTTCTCCTGGTGCCCCTAAATGCCTAGAAGGTAGTCATACCTTATAAAGGTGAGAAAGTCCATCAGTAATGGTAAAAGTCCATATCCCTGGAACCCTGATTGGGCTCCCACAGGGGGTGGATAAGTGCAAGAAGTAGTTCACATCCTTAACCACTTCAGCCCCGAAAGGATTTCCCCCTTTATGACCGGAGCACTTTTTGCGATTCGGCACTGCGTCGCTTTAGCTGACAATTGCGCGGTCGTACAATGTTGTACCCAAACAAAATCGATGTCCTTTTTTTTCCCACAAATAGAGCTTTCTTTTGGTGGTATTTGATCACCTCTGCATCATTTGTGATCACCACTATAAACAAAAAAAGAGCAACAATTTTGAAAAAAAAAAATATTTCTTACTTTTTACTTAACCACTTCAATACTGGGCACTTAAACCCCCTTCCTTCCCGGACCAATTTTCAGCTTTCAGCGCTGTTGCAGTTTGAATGACAATTACGCGGTCGTGTGACGTTGTATCCATATGAAATTTTTATCATTTTTTTCACACAAATAGAGCTTTCTTTTGGTGGTATTTAATCACCCCTGGGTTTTTTATTTTTTGCGCTATAAATTAAAAAATGACTGAAAATTTTTAAAAACAAAGCATTTTTTCTGTGTTTCTGTTATAAAATTTTGCAAATAAGTAATTTCTCTTCATAAATTTTGACCAAAAATGATACTGCTATATTTCTTTGGTAAAAATAACCCAAATCTGTATGGGGACAGGGGTATCAGTGTGCTTGGTGCACTGTGTGGGGGGCGATCTGTGACAGCTTTCTGCATGCAATCCTCATCATGCAGAGAGCTGTTACCTATCCGCAGATTCCCCCCCCCCCCCCCGCACTGAGCTCTCACTGAGCTCAGCGGGGGGAGAACTGTCACAGAGACGTCCGTCTCTGTTTACAATGTGACGGCTGTGATTGGACACAGCCGTCACATGATCGGGAGGGCCAGTCACTGCCGTCCGTATCCCGATCTATGCTCAGCTGGATCCTGTGATCATAATGATCACAGGATCCAGAAGCAGTGCACCGCGTGGCCGCGCTGCGAGCTCCCGTTCTGCAGGACGTAAATACACGTCCTGTCAGAACGGGGAAGCTCCCACCCGGCCGTATATGTACAGTGGCTGGGTGGGAGGTGGTTAAATACATATCCAAAAAAAATATTGAAAAAAAAACTAATTTATTCATCAGCTTAGGCCAATGTATATTCTTCCTCATATTTTTGGTAAAAAAAGAAAGCGAAATCGGTGTATATTGGTTTGCGCAAAAGTTGCCACGTTTACAAAATGATGAGAATTGATTTATGGGGTTTTTATTTTTTACTAGTAATGGCAGTGATCTGCGATTTTTAGCTGGACTGCAACATTGTGGAAGACATGTCGGACATTTTTGACACTTTTTTGGGATCATTGGCATTTATACAGCGATCAGTGCTATGAAAATGCACTGATTACTGTATAAATGTCACTGGCAGGGAAGGGGTTAACACTAGGTGTGTTCAAAGGGTTAACTGTGTTCCCTGCTTTGTGCTTCTAACTGTATGGGGGCTGGGCTGACTGGGGGAGGAGAGTGATCGCTGCTCCCATATACATGGAGCATACGATCACACTCCTTCTCCCCTGTCAGAACGGAGATCCGTGCGTTTACACACACGGATCCCTGTTCTGTCACTGCGGGGGAGCGATCACGGTAGCCGGCGGACATCAACTCCGCCCTTTCCACTACCTGGATCCCCTGCTACACAGTGAGCATGCCTACGATCCACGATCCTGACGGCAGTTTGCGATATCGAGCCAAGTTGTCATCGTCAAGCCACGGCGGGAGGTCGGCAACTGGTTGACAGCCTTCTGTTCTTTATGTGAGGAGACCTGGAACTGTACCTCCAGCCATCTTACTTACTGCAGTACTATAAAGAGATAGTTCCCTTTCTTTTCATGTGCTTGCCCCAGCAGAGGGTGGTACTTCCCCAAAAAGCCTGGGAAAACCTGGCCAGCAGTGTTAACCCTTACCTCCCAGGGAGAATCGCCTCAGCGGGGAAAGCACAACTAAACAGTGCAGTTAACGCACTAGAATATACAGTTATACAAAGAAATGCAAGTAAAGTAATCAACAACCACAATAGTCAAAAACCATAAAAAATACAATGCAGTAAACCCTTGGAAGCCCCTGCTTAAACACATACCGTAAATAAAGTGTCAAAAGGGTCCATTGCACAATTACACCGTGACATTAAGGATGGGGATACCCTCATCAGCACAAATAAAACTGTGGTTAATATCATAAGCTAAGTGCACCTGTAAGGAAGCAACTGTGGCCCCTGGAAAGCCTGTACACGTGTGCATTTAAGCTGACAGCATCCTGTAGCCGTTGCTGTCCGTTCTACAGCATCTGTGTACCTGTGAGCCCCAGCTCTGTTCCCGTTGCTCTGTTCCTGTAGCTTGCTCCTGTTTCCTGAAAGACCCGTGTTGACCTGACCTGCTGATATCTGCCTGCACCGACTCCCGGCTACCCACGACCATCCGCTTGCCTGACCCCTTGTACCTCTGCTGCCAGCCTGATTACAAACTTTGCTTGGACTTGACCATTTTTCTGCCTGCTCCCTTGTACCGCACCGCCAGCCAGTTGCCGACCCAGCCTGTACCACCTTTCTTCTGATCCACAGCTCTGGGATCTCATACACCAGCATCAGTGACTATCCAGCCCTCGTGCCATCCTGCACTCCTGGACCACCTGTTTGCTCTGCCTGGGGTCCCCAAATTAGGTGTGCAAGAGTGGTTGTTCCCTGCACAAGTCAGACTCCACCACCAGGTGCGGGACAGTAACGGACAGCCATGTCCAAGTCTGCGCAGGGAACACCCTCTGCCATGGATGAACTGTGTGTCCACTTGGCTGGGCTCATGCAGGCAGTGAAAAACCTGCAGGAGGGTTATACCCGGCTGGAGGAACAAGTGTGTGAGCTCTCCACCCCCGCTGCAGCCGGAGTGGGATCAGCTTCCGCCCGCACCATCGTGGCCCTGCCGTCGGAGCCTAAGGTTCCCCTTCCTGACACGTTCGCGGGGGATTGAAGCAAATTCAGGGCTTTTCGCAACTCCTGTGAACTCTACTTCGGGTGGCAGCCCCGCACCTTCTCCCTGGATGCCACGAAGGGGGGACTCGTGATTTCCTTATTACTAGGGGAACCCCAGTCCTGGGCTCATCGGCTCTGGGAAACAGAGCGCCAGAAGTCGCCACCCTGAATTTGTTTTTTGATGCCATGGCCCGCTTATACCAGGATCCTCACCTTGCCGCCACAGCAGAAGCTGCCTTGCATGCCCTGTAGCAAGGCCGACGCACAGTAGAGGATTATGTGGCCGAATTCAAACGCTGGAGCGCTGATACAGCATGGAATGATGCAGCTCTCTGCTATCAGTTTCGTCTAGTTTTGTCTGAGCCTTTAAAGGATGAGCTCACCCGCATTGGGGTACCTCCAACCCTGGACGCCCTCATTAACCTGGCAATCCAGATAGACCGGCGGCTCAGGGAACGCCGAGCAGAAAGAGCGTCCGGAACATCTGGGACCCCACGCCTCACATGGATGATGCCTCGCGTGCCCAGCTACCCTGCTCCAGTCCCCTCTACCTCTGGACCTTCCGACCAACCAGAGCCGATGCAGATTGGCCTTCTTCACCCGTCGCTCACACTGGCAGAAAGACAGCGATGCCGTGCCAATAATCTGTGCCTGTACTGCGGAGAGCCTGGACACATGGTGAGAATGTGCCCCGCTAAATCCGGTAAGTGGCACAGCAAGGCCAGCAAGGAAAAGACTCCTGCAACCAGTAATGTTTCTCATCTGACCCTTTTAATTTCATTACAGCTTCCCGAAGGGAATATCCAGGTACCGGCCATTATTGATTTTGGGGTGTGTAGTTGTTTTGTAGACCAAGCCTTTGCTGCACTACTCCAGATGCCCCTGCGTTCCAAGGCACACAAGATGACCCTCCGCCTAGCCAATGGAGCGGCTATCAAATCTAGCACGGTTATGCATGACACCCTTACCATACTTGTCACGGCGGCTGGCGGCCACCAAGAACTGCTGATCCTTGATGCCATCGCATCTCCGCTTTTTCCCATCTTGGGCTTACCTTGGCTCAAAACACATAGCCCCCACATTAACTGGTCATCCGGGCACATCCAGTTCCCGTCTGCATATTGCACCCAGCACTGTTTGCTTCCGTCCCGGGACGTAGGCCCTACACTACTAAGTTTGGATTCTGAACCGGCCCTGGAAACCCACCTAGCCATCCCTCTGGCCTATCATAGTTACCTGGATGTGTTTAGCAAGAAAGTGGCTGATAAATTACCACTGCATCGGTCTTACGACTGCCCTATCAAACTTCTACCCAGGACTGAGGTCCCCTTTGGCCGTATTTATCCATTGTCTGAACTTGAGCTATCGGCCCTCAAGGCCTATTTGGATGAAAACTTGGCAAAGGGATTAATCAGACCCTCTACGTCCCCTGCCGGGGCCAGGATATTATTCATTGAGAAGAAAGACCATACACTTCATCCCTGCATCGACTACAGAGACCTAAATAAAATCACGGTCAAGAACAGTTATCTGCTACCTCTAGTCCTGGAGCTCTTCCAAAGGCTAGGGTCGGCCACTGTGTTCACCAAGTTGGACCTCTGAGGGGCCTACAACCTTATCCGTATCAGAGAGGGTGATGAGTGGAAGACCGCCTTCCGAACCCGCTTTGGACACTATGAATACTTCGTCATGCCTTTCAGACTCTGCAATGCCCCAGCAACTTTTCAACATCTTGTCAATGATGTCTTCTGAGATTACCTAGACCTCTTTGTCATTATTTGCCTCAACGACATATTGATTTTCTCCTCTTCTTTGGAAGAACATCGTAAACATGTCTGCACCTTTGAGCGCTCTAGCATCCCGTTCCTTGGTCTGATCCTCTGTCACAGGCATTACGATGGATCCACAAAAGGTCTCTGCTATCCAGGCTAGCTGCAGTGGATAAAAAGGGGTCCTTTGTGGGGTTCTCTAATTTTTACAGAAAATTCATTAAGGGGTTTTCCGCTATCATCGCCCCAATTACCCAGCTCACGAAACAAGGCCAGCGGTTCCAATGGACACCAGAAGCGGAAAAAGCCTTTCAGGCTCTAAAGGAACTTTTTACCTCTGCACCCATACTCAAGCACCCGGATGCAACCTTGCCCTATGTCCTGGAAGTAGATGCTTCCGAGACTGCTGTCGGGGCTGTGCTTTCCCAGAGACAAGGCACCAAAGCCTTACTTCATCCCATCGCATTCTTCTCATGCAGACTTTCTGCCCCAGAGAAGAATTATGATGTGCGAGACAGGGAACTACTCGCCATTAAGTCAGCACTTGAAGAGTGGCACTACCTGCTGGAAGGGGCCCTGCACCCCATTTTGATCTATACAGATCATAAAAATCTAGAGTACCTCAGAACTGCCAAGAGACTGAAACCCCGTCAGGCCTGCTGGGCAGTCTTCTTCTCTAGGTTCCAATTCCATATCACGTACAGGCCTGGGTCGAAGTGTGTCAAGCCAGATGCTCTATCCCGGATGTTTTCGGAGCCTGGAACACCTTCCTCTCTGGACACTATTCTCCAGTCTAGGAACTTCCTGTTGTCCCAAGATGATCTGCTCTCACAGATCCGGAGAACCTTCTCTTGCTCTTCAGGATTATCCGATCAAGGGCTGACATGAAAAGATGGACTATGGTGGCATGGTAAACAAATCTTCGTGCCAAAGGAACAGCGCCCTGCCATTCTGAAACTTTGTCACGACCACAAGTTAGCCAGACACTTTGGCACACGGAAAACCACTGAACTTGTGCTTCGTTCTTTCTGGTGGCCACTAGTCGGAGAGGACTGTCAAGCTTATGTTAGCTCTTGTTCTGTCTGTGCCAGGAATAAGACAAGCAAAACCAAAGCGTGGGGGTTGTTGAACCCACTCCCAATACCCGAACGGCCTTGGTCAGTCCAAAATATCCATGGACTTTATCGTTGGATTGCCCCCTGCCAGTGGATACAGCAAAATTTTTGTAGTCTTTGACTGACTGACCAAAATGGCATACTTCCTCCCTATGAAGGGCACCTATACTGCCATAGAAACTGCAGACATCTTTATTCCTGATAACATAGTGTCAGATCATGGACTCCAGTTCACGTCGCGGTTCTGGAGAGCCCTCTGTTTGGCCCTGGAAATTGACCTTTCGTTTTCCTCAGACCAACGGCCAAACCGAAAGGGCAAACCAGACCCTGGAACAATACCTCCGTTGTTTTTCATCATTCTCACAAGATGATTGGGTCGCATTGTTACCATTGGCAGAATTTGCCTACAATAACTCCATCCATTCCGCGACTAAACAATCACTCTCTGGTCAAATTATGGCTTTCATCCCACAGTCCTTCCCAGCTTGTCAGTTGAAAGTGCGAAACCAGCAGTGCATGTTACCACGAAATTCTTTGACACCAATCGGAGACTACTACAGGAAACGCTTGCTAAGACGCAAGAACAGAGTAAAGCCATATACAACAAAAAGAAGCGCAGTGAATTGGATCTCCAGCCAGACAATCAAGTTTGGTTATCCACAAGGAACTTAAGGTTGGCTTGCCCATCCAAAAAGCTGGGTCCGAGTTTTATTGGTTCCTTCCCCGTAAAAAGAAGGATCAATCAGGTGATATATGAACTCGATCTTCCCTCTTCCTTGCGGATACATCCGGTATTCCACGCCACCTTGCTGAAGCCAGTGACCCCTGATCCATTCCCAAACAGAGCAATTGCTCCTCCAGCACCTGTTTCGATTGGTGGGGGAAGAGGAATTTGAGGCCGAGTCTGTACTGGACTGCAGGAAGAGGGGCGGCGGTATCCAATATCTTGTGACGTGGAAAGGGTACGGCCCCGAGGAGAGCTTGTGGAAACCCGAAGCCAACATCCATGCGGATGAACGTATCCAAGCGTTCAAAGATAGCAACCCTGCCAAAGTTGCCAGGCTGGGCACCCTTGGGGGGGCAATGTAAGGAAGCAACTGTGGCCCCTGGAAAGGCTGTGCCAAATGGCCCATTTAAGCTGACAGCACCCTGTAGCTGGTGCTGTCCGTTCTACAGCGTCTGTGTACCTGTGAGCCCCAGCTCTGTTCCCGTAGCTTGCTCCTATTTCCTGAAAGACCCAGCTTGACCTGACCTGCTGATATCTGCCTGCACCAACCCCCGACTATCCACTACCATCCGCCTGCCTGACCCCTTGTTCCTCTGCTGCCAGCCTGATTACGAACTTTGCTTGGACTTGACCATTCTTCTGCCTGCTCCCTTGTACCGCACCGCCAGCCAGTTGCCGACCCAGCCTGTACCACCTTTCTTCTGTTCCGCACGAGTCGCTTTGATCTCACACACCAGGATCAGTGACTATCTAGCCCTCGTGCCATCCTGCACTCCCGGACCACCTGTTTGCTCTATCAGGAGTCCCCGAATCAGGTGCGCAAGAGTGTTTTTTCCCTACACAAATCAGACTCCACCACCAGGTGCGTGACAGCATCTTTCTGATCATGTTTAACGCTACACCCATTTTTACGGTGTAATATGAAAAATGATTAGAGTCTGCAGCCTCGGGGGGCGTGGCCGCGATGGGCATGTGAGCAGAAGCATCTCACAGACCTCCCTCCGTGTATCCTATCACCAATCCTCTCCCTGGCTACACAGTCTTCTAATTCCGGTATCATTCGACTACTCTCTCTGGCAGGATTGCTCCGATACTGCCGGTGACCCGCTCCGCAGCCGCCATGACCCGCAAAACGAAGGAGGATGCGGCGGCCTCTGGAATGCAAGATGGCGCCAGCGACGCTGCACTGCCTCAAACACCGAAGGCATCTAAAGGGCAAGACAAGCCTAAGGACACAGGTACCAAGAGTAAACATTTGAAAGTAATGGGAAAAAACAACCCGGGGGACATTCTCTATTATACTAAAAGGCTGGCGGAGATACAGGGACACAAGGACAGTGGAGGATGCATACACTCCCCAGACTTAATGACAGAGGCCATGCCAGAGCATGGGACAGAGACTGAGGATGGAGGTGCACAAGCAATAGGCCTTACAGTATGCTCGGAAGAGCCCGCTGACTGCCGACCCTCAGACAAATCCTGAGTGCGGTACACGTCTGCACGGACTCGGTTAACACAGTTAAGGATAGGCTGGGGGGACTGACAGAGGAGGTTGCTCTTCTCCGACAGGATTTGCAAAATCCGAGAACGCATCACGGCCACTGAGAGCAGCATAAGTGATATTGAAGACCAACTCGCACCCCTGATTACCGAAGCACGATCCAACGCCCACATGGCGCATGAAAATAGGGATAAAGCCAATGACCTCAAGAATCGGCTTCGCAGGAATAATGTACCCATAGTGGGGCTCCCGGAGAAGGTAGAGGGTAGGGACCCCACAGAGTTTATTAAATCATGGATACTGGAAATTTTTGGTAAAGAGGCCTTTACGCCACTATTTGCTATTGAAAGGGTCCATAGGGTCCCGGCCAGAGCTTTACCAGGAAATTCGCCCAGGCCAATGCTAGCGCGGTTACTTTACTACCATGACAGGGAGAAAGTGCTGCGCCTGGTGAGAGAAAACCCGAATATACAATACAATGGGACAAAAGTGTCATTTTATCCTGATTTCTCATCCGAGGTGCAGCGTCAGCGGGCAAAGTTCTCTGATGTTAAACAAAGACTGAGGAGGCTCGGGTTGCCGTATGCCATGTTATACCTGGCACGGCTACGGGTCACAGCTAATGGCCATACTCATTTTTTCAACACAGCAACAGATGCTGCAGAATGGCTGGATGTTCAGGAACCATTCCTACGTCGTCGCCCCCTTGAGGAAGCAGCGGCCTGACACCCCTGGATTAAAAACACAACAATCTTGTCTGCTAAAGCATTGGCTTGATACAGAGAAACTTGTTATACATTCTACACCCTAGCCGGGGACGCACTTATAACGGTACACAAAAAGTTTATATCCCCTACACCAGGGAGTATTGGTTGCACCACGATCGTGAAAACGGATCGACACCGATAGGTGTCGCTCTCAGGGCAGATGCGTGGATGCAGCCCACACATTGCGCTTGATGTACCGCATAGTTTGATTACAGTTTTGCGTAACCAGGACTGGCTGGTTGTGCACGAGTTTGTGAGTTGGTGGGCACCGTTGTGCTATACAAGTTTGAGCATTATATTTTCATATACATTTGGTCAAGGATGTCACACTATGGACAAATGCCGGTATATTCGCACCGGACACCACAAGACAGTACTTCTTTACATACTGTATGCCTGCAGGGAGGATGCCCCAGGGTATGGCGTTCCTTGCAGGACCAAGTATTTGCCCCTCCCACAATATGGCTGAAGTACCCATCATTTCGTGGAATGTGCGGGGCCTGAGCACGCCACTAAAACGAACGATGGTAAATGCCAACCTGCGGAAATGCCATTCGGCTATAGTAGGATTGCAAGAGACACATTTGGTAAAGGACACTATAAGCTGCATAAGATACGCATGGGTGGGAGATGCCTACCATTCCACTCACTCCTCCTATTCTAGGGGGGTGAGTGTACTGGTACCCAGAGCTTTGCTCTTCCGGGAAATACATGTTTTGGCAGATGATGAAGGGAGGTATATATTTTTGCATTGTAAGATATATGACACAGAATGTATCTTGGCTGTGATATATGTTCCTCCCCCATTTTCAGTGGCTGTCCTCAGGGAGTTGGTGACATATACATTGTCAAGGCCTAACCTCCCTCTGTACATCCTGGGGGACTTTAACTGGGTGCTGGACCCTGGATTGGATAGACATCCCCCCAATCTTCATTTTAATGCGGACAGGGGGACTCTATTGTCCAGACTCCTCAATGATATTGGATGGATTGATATATGGAGGATAAAACATCCCGGTTCTGTTCAATTTTCCTGCTTTTCCAAAACTCACTCATCTTTGTCTCGTATCGATCTGTGTGTTGGGAATGGGGCAGCCCTGCCATTAGTAGTAAAAACACAGTATGGAACAAGAGGGATCTCTGATCACTCTCCATTGCTGACATGGGTCAGAGCCCGGCCCAGAGATTCTCTGGCCCCGGCTCCATGTCGCTTAAACGCCTCTTGGCTGCAAATTTTCCCAGCAGACGGTTCTATTGCAAGACAAATAGAGCAATTCTTTGTAGACAATTCTCAATATGACAATCAGCTCATGCTATGGGATGCCTTTAATTGTCACTTAAGGGGAATCTTCATTTCTGCCATTTCTAAGATTAAAACAAATTCAAAGGCACATGAAACACAGCTTGGTAAACTGGTGAACAGGTTGGAAGGGGAGTATCTAGCGGATCCGACACAACAAACAAAAGCTGCATGGCTCTCAGCACAGGATACGTTAGATTGAGTGATTAGCTCTAAAGCAGAAAAGAGAAGGTTTTTCTCTAAAGTAACCTTTTATGAAGAGGGGGAGCAGACGGGCCTTCTGCTAGCAAAAATTGTCAGCGTACGCCCTTCAGCCCCAGCCATACGAGCTCTGGAGCAGTCGGATGGACGAGTGGTAAATACACCGGAGGCCATTATGAACGAGCTGGTACGCTTTTATACAGATCTCTACGCATCCAGGGTATCATATACCCAGGAGGAATTGCATGCTTATTTAGCTTCCATCTCCTTGCTGTCCCTTTCAGCTGATCAGAGGCAACGCTTGGATGCCCCCCTGACGCTGGAGGAACTCCAGGAGGCGATTGGAGCATTCCCACACTCTAAAGCCCCAGGGGACGACGGAATTCCCACGGAAGTTTACCAAGAGTACTGAGGCTCTGCACGGCGACTTCCCGAGTCGATGTCCAGGGCCTGCATCATACTGTTACTAAAACTGGGCAAAGTTGCAACGGAGCCTTCTTCCTATAGACCCATCTCGCTTCTTCAGACAGACATCAAAATTCTGGCCAAGGTGTTGGCCAGAAGGTTGAACACGGTTATAGGGGACATAATCCACCCGGATCAAGCCGGATTCATGCCCAATAAATCTACAGCGATCAACCTTTGGAGGTTGTTTGTTAACATGCAGTCCAGGGTGGATAATACAGGAGACAGGGCCTTGCTATCGCTGGACGCGAACAAGGCTTTTGATAGCATGGAATGGGGTTATCTGTGGGCAGTTCTGAGGAAATTTGGATTTGGGGACGAATTTATCTCATGGGTTGAGTTATTATACCACAGGCCAACAGCCACAATCAGAGTCTGCAGCCTCCACCCTCAACAACCCCCTCCCCCCCATTACAGAATTATGAGATGTTTCTCCACCACCGGCTCCTGTCATATTTGAATTCATTATGGCTGTGCGTGACTCCACCTAGAGAGGCCACATCATTCATTCTCAGATTTGGAGTAGCCCCATTCGCCACTGTGGCAAAGGAACTGTAGTTATCAATGGAGTGTGGAGATGTTGCCATGCTTGCAGTCCATTGTTTACTTCCTCCTGCTCTATAAGCGAAGGTCTGTACCTTTGTACAGACCTAGGGCTAGAGGAAGAGTCTGCAGGAGCCATATTATTGCACCTGCAATCCACTGATCACAGATGCTATGCTGTGCCAAGGAGAAAAAAAATATATGCACATTTTTCCTTTAGGCAATATGGGTGCATTTATAAAGGAGATGTCTGAGCAAGCTGCTCCCACCCCCTGCATAGCCTGGCACTCCAGTGAGTGCTGAAGGGGCAGAGTAGAGAGCCAGTGACTGACAGTTCTCACTGCTCACTGAAGACCGAGAACTGAGCAATCAGTGGTCTTTGATCACTCTGTTCTTGGTAGAGGTGGCATAAGTTGTGTAGGCACTATCATAACCAGCATGTGTTTCTAAGCTCTTAGAATCCAACTTATATCCAACATCTAAGTATCTGCTCTCCTGCTCTCCACTTTAAAAAAGACCCCTAAGTATAGGTCTACTTCCATGTACTCAGGTTGTGATGTGAAGCCCAGCCCTTTTCCCTGACTGGTGTAAAAAGCTTTTGCTTTTTTACATCTATGTGTAGAAAGTGCATGAAAAACCTGCATTGCCCATAGGCAGACACATGCCACCAATTAGGCCAATTGAGGCGACCTCAGGCAGCACTCCTGATTGCATGTGGGGGGTGGGGGGAGGGGGTTGGCAGCACCAAGGATGGAGTGTCCTTGTACTCCTGTCATATTTTAATTTGGCATGGCTGTGCGTGGCTCCATCCACACTCAGTTCCCAGTGCCACTTAATAACACCGAGCCTGATACAGGCACAGTGGCTGGGTAAAGACTTTTACTCAGTGATGCTGTACCTGCACTTCTAACAGGTTCTGTGACACTAAGCTGGCTGCCTCTGTGTGTGTGCGGGTGGACAGTGCTATCAGAGGGCCATCTTTGGCGCAGGGGGGGGGGAGGGATCAAAAGTGGCTGCCTCATATGGCATCTGCCCCTGGCACAACCCTACCCACAGATGGTAGAATTGACAGTATAATCATGCCAGTATTTCAGTTAAAGGACAAGATAACTTTTAGTAATCACCTTTAATATGTACCCCCCCCCCCATCCCACTGAGAGTAGAATGCTATGTTAAATACTTACCTGCTTTCCTGGTCCAGAAATCTTCAGTGTGCAGCTCTGCCCTTCACCACACAGTCTTTCTCCCGAAAAGATCCACACACTAAAAGTGGAGGCAACAGGGATTTTTTTCAGGAGAAAGTTGTGCAACGTTCAAAAGTGAAGATCGCTGTATTGAGGACATAAGTAAATATTTAAAGGAGAACTAAAGCCCACAGATAGTCAGCACTATTGCAGTCATATGACCCTTGGAAATGGAACTTACTCCGCTTTAACTTTTAAAAATTCACACTGCCTTCGCAGAATAGCCAGGAGTGGGAAAAGTATCCAGTTTATAAAGTAGATCCAAAAGACCCCTTTCACACTTGTGCGAGTTGTCATGGGACTTTGCAATCCCAAATCACAGGACAAGTTGTTCCCTATTATTTCCAATGAGTACCATTCATATCTGTACGACTTTCAAGTCGTGCCTACTTCAAAAGTAGTCCCTGCATTACTTTGGTCTAACTTTGATGCAACTTGGAGGTCCATAGACTTCAATGTTAAACCCTCAAAGTCTCATGCAAATCGCACCTGAATATAGATGCAATTTCTGTACTACTTCTGTACGACTTTGTAATATGTTTTCATTGAGCCAAGGTTGCAACAAAGTCGGACCAAAATCGTACGGATCCAAAATCGTAGTAAAATCGCGGCCAAAATATCACGGTAAAAATCGGATCGCACAAGTGTGAAAGGGGCCTTACCAAAAAAAAATGTAAATTATTTTAAATTTGCGGCTTTTGCTCACTTGACCTCCGGAAGACAATTGCACGGTCGTGTGACGCTCTACCCAAATAAAATTGCAATCCTTTTTTTCCCACAATACGGAAAATTGTTACCATACTTACCGTAATTTTCCTTTCCTGGGAACTCATCATGTCAGCCTACGAATGGATCAGCTCCAACCCTCTGACCCCACAGAACAACCCTAAAGGAGGGGTTCCCCCATACCTCAGCATTCCTAACACGACCTCACAACAGAACACCAGGGCAGGAAACCCTAGGCTGACATGATGAGCTCCCAGGAAAGGAAAATTACGGTAAGTATGGTAACAATTTTCCGTATTCCTGGGGTTAATCATGTCAGCCTATGAATGGGATACAGCTAGCATGAACAGAAAGGGCAGGACCAAGCAAAAAAAAGAACAAGAAACTACGCAGACAGTGTAAAAGAATTGTATCAAAAATCACACAGAAAGAGCAGAAACAAGCACCACAGTGCCCAATGCCCGGGAAGGGCCACCCATCACGTCCAAACAGTAATAGTAGGTGGAAGCATTAGGGGACTTTCAGCTGGTAGCCTTACAGCATTTCCATGGGAATTCTGGCATGAATTCCCCACAAAGCCAATGTTGCCATTGTGGAATACTCATGAACCCCCTCTGGAGAGGAAGATCTGAAGCTACCTATGCCCATCTGATGGTTTGGACTAGCCAAGAGGAAAAGGATTCTAGGTGGGACCATTTGACCCATTTTAGGACTTACTGATAGATGAACCAGTTATCCGTCAGCCTGAACTTCTACATTCTCTGCAGATACGTGGAAAAAAATTACCTAAAATTTGCGTCCACCCTTGACCAATCTTTATATGAAAGGGTCCAACTTTTCAAAGAAAAGACAGAACTGGATTAAGAACCACTCTGTCTTGAAACAGCTCACAATATGGAGACTTGGCTGAGAAAGCTTTGATTTTTTGCTGAGACCCAACTGGTTGTTGATTTAGCTATAAGGTTGCTTGCATAAAACGTGCCACCAAATGGATCTTCTATGCAACGAACAGTAAGAGCTGAAACAGTCGACAGCTGGACTGAACTGTAGCTAAGCCTTTTGTCTAGGGCCGATTGGAAGAATTCCAGGATTGAATCGCATAATCACTGCTACCCCAAAGATCTTTTCCACAGGCTGTAGTATGTAGCATTCAAGGATATCTTCCAAAATTTGAGCAACATCCACTGAACCTTTTCTGTTATGCCCACCTGGGCTAGCCTGCGTCTTGCAAATAACCAGGCCATCCAATTGAGCCATATTGGGATGAGGCATGCCGCCCGAGTACCAAACTCTCTGAAGTGTCATCAGAGGAGCAATCAATAACTGCCTCAGCAGCAGAAACCATGAACGGATTGTGTTCAGGATTTGAGAAGTTTGAGGAAAAACGTATACCGGCCAGAAAATCCAGTGCTGGGACAGAGCATCCTGACCCCTGGCTCTCGTGTCTGCTCATGTATTCTCCATCCTGGGAAGGTAAGAGACTGACAGGGGCAACAGACTGCCCTTCGGCAGTAGAAAGATGTGTGCCACAATCTGCCCAAGGCTGCTTATTCCTCCCTGAATCTACACATATGCTACTGTCGTCTAACTGAATCCTCATAATGGCCCTGAAGCAGTGGTGCAAAGGTCAGTAATGCCTCCTGTGCTGCCATCAACTCTAGAACAAGTAATCGCTCCCTTCAATCTTCCTTGAGCAAATTGGTTCTGACAGTGAGCTTGACCCCCTGCTGGATTAAAGCAAACTTAAGGTGTTTGAGATGCCATTGAGTCCAGACCACTGTGGAGCCTGCTGCATTCATCAATACCCTCATACAAGGTTTTACTGATATCAAATGGCTCGTCTTCAGAGAGCAGACCATCAAGATCAAGAGGGGTATCTTCTTCTGTGGAAGGAACACCTTCCCCACTATGGTCGATTGAGAGACACCCAGATACTATAACCTCTGTGAGGGAACTAGCTGGCTCTTTGCTGAAGATGATTACCACCAAAGCTCTGTAGCCTCTCCATGGCCCTCACCCAATGATTCATAAGCCCTTTAAATTACTTCCACTGCTTTCCGTCTAAAGGCTTCTCACCAGCCTTAGAAAGAAGGAATTAAAAAGCAGACATAGGTAATCCTACATATATTCTTCTTTGGAAAAGTCTGAAGAAGGTTGGATGGCCTGAGAAAGCTCTTGAGTCCAGTTACTGGCTTTGGAAGGAAAACTGGAGTCCAAACAGCTCTTTTAGTGTGTCTTGACCTCATGCTTAATGAATTGTGACAATTGTGTCTAGCATTATCTGAATACCTGACTGCCTGAGAAAAGTAGGATTCATAAAGTCATGTACATGCACATCTAACAGAGCTGGAAGATAGCTGCTTTTTCTGGGAAGCAGATGGGCACTGTCCCTTACCTTCTTTAGTATTGCTGGTCTTTATTTGGGTTTGGCATTTGCTTTTCTGCAGAAAAATAAGGCAAACAAAAACATTTAGCTTGTTCAATGACTATTAACCTTCCTAGCGGTATTCCCGAGTGTGGCTCGGGGTGGAATTTCAGTACCAAGAGCGGTAACCCCGAGCCACACTCGGGATTGCATCGCTGGATCCAGGCAGCGCTACTCACCTTGTCCCCTGGATCCAGCGATGTCCCCCGCCGTGTCTGCGGGCTGTGTCCGCCGCTCCGATGCCTCTGTGTGCCGGGCTCCGTTCCCTGCGAGCGTCGCGTCGCACGGGGACGGAGACCGGCGGGAAATTCAAAAAGTGAAACACACACAGTACATACAGTACACTGTAATCTTATAGATTACATTACTGTATGAAATCATTACACATCCCCTTTGTCCCTAGTGGTTTGCCCAGAGCCCTGCATGCACTTTTATATAATAAATGTCATTCTTTCTGCCTGGAAACATGACAATGTCCATGGCAACCAAAAAGCGTCCCTTTACGTCAAAAGTGGTTTTTGATCAGCTAGAAAACACCGATAGTAAATAAGAATCATTTGCAGAATTGAGTGATACTGATTTTTGGGGAAATTTATCATCAGAAACTGAAAGTGACGACAGCGACAATTCTGCAACTGAGCAAATTTCTGCGTTTTTGGTTTGATTACATTATTGAATAAATTTTATTACTATTATATTATTATTTTTGATAATTATTTTTAGTTATTTATTATATTATAATTTATGATTTCATTTTTCAAACTTTTTCATACCCGGGATGTCTACTAGACTCTTGTTTGGACAGATTTAAGTGAGTTATTCCTAAGAATTGCAGGCCTACAATATAAAACCCCAAATTTCCATGCAAAATAATCGTACCGCTTTTGGAACAAAATTCCTGACATAATCATACCGCCAGGGAGGTTAAGCAGTAGTGCAGTGCCTCCACCATAAGGAAGCTCAGTAACCCAGCAATAAGGAGAATGTCCACTCCAGCCATGATATTGCACGTCTTCTCCATTGAGAGTGATTTACATTCATCTGCTGCCCCAGAGACCAGTAGAGGGGCTCCCTAATAGATGATGCAATTAGCATGTGAACACAGGGACCACATCCCAGTGGAACAGGATGGACAGCCCAAAGTTTATTCAGGCTAGGTAGGAGACATGTGCAAATTTCCTGGACTCGGTCCCTTCACAGGGTGAGTGGAAACAACTTTAGAGTGTATTGACCACATGTTTGCTGAATGTGACAACCTGTTAGGCATCGTCATCTTGTGTTTGGCTGCTTGAACCATCAGGATTCCCACAGTCCTATTCCATCTGCATCTTTTCTTGGAAGAGTCTGGAAAGAGTTGATTTGCCCACAGAGTGAGTGGAAATCACTCCTTTAGAGTGTATAGCTCACATGTTTAATGAATGTGAAAACGATTCGGTGTTGACATCCTTGTCCTTGGCTGCTTGAAGCAGCAGGATTCATACAGTCATGTTCATTTGTATCTTTTCTTGGATAAGACTGAAGCGGATGGTTTGCCTGGAAAGCCCCTGAGACTACACATTGCCAGAATAGGTAACCCCTCACTGGGCCAGTAGAAAAATTCCTTTAGAGTGTATTGACCACATGCTTAACAAACATCCCAACCTGTTAACTGCCGTCACCTTTATCCTTGGTTGCTTAAACAAAGCAGTATTCTTGCAGTCATGCTCATCCTTAATTTCTTTTAGGAAGAGTCTAAATAGGATTGTTCACCTGGAAAAGCTTGGAGACTGTTCATTATCGGAACAGGTAACCCCTTCACAGTCAAAGACATCTGTGCATTTTCCTGCACAGATGTCTATTGAAATCACACCTAAAAATCACCAAAAGCAGTACAGAAACTACCTTTGGGAATTGGTATGGCGCCGTAAAGTTGGCGTCGCACCAATTCGGCCAGTGCCACTGCAGGCAATAGCCGCCGACTTGGCATGTCAAATCGCGTCAATGTGAACCTAGGCTCAGAGTGTATTGACTATTTGTTTAAATGAATGTGACAGCCTGTTAAGTGCTGCCATCCTTATCTTTGTCTGCTTGAACCAACAGTATTCATACCATCATGTGTGGAAGAGTCTGGTGAGAGTTGATTCTCCCACAGTGTGAGTGAAAACCACCCCTTTAGGCTTCGTCTTCACTAGTGCGACTTGTCATGTGACCCTGGACACAAAGTCACACAACAAGTCAAAGGCCATTGATCTCAATGGCACCCGTTCCATCTATGCGACTTTGAAAGGTCATTTGGTATTTCAAATGATAGCCCTGCAGGTTAGTAAATCAGTTCAAAACAAATTTAATGGAAAAGGAATTAGCTTGTTTGGCAATAATCCTCTAAGGCAGGGATATGCAATTAGCGGACCTCCAGATGTTGCAAAACTACAAGTCCCATCATGCCTCTGCCTCTGGGTGTCATGCTTGTGGCAGTCAGAGTCTTGCTATGCCTCATGGGACTTGTAGTTCTGCAACAGCTGGAGGTCCACTAATTGCATATCCCTGCTCTAAGGGGTTAACCACAGCTGAAGGGAGGCTGAATCAGCAGCTTCCCAGACTAGAGTCCTGACATTAGCACCAGGTGCTTATTGAAACAAACTCAGGTATGCCAGAAGCAGGACAAGGATAAAAAAGCTTGTTTAGGACAGAAAACAAAAAGCAGGATCACAGTAATATTCTGCAATGTGCACAGCTTACCCATAGCTAGTA
The DNA here is from genome assembly GCA_018402905.1 of Glandirana rugosa. Taxonomy (NCBI): domain Eukaryota; kingdom Metazoa; phylum Chordata; class Amphibia; order Anura; family Ranidae; genus Glandirana; species Glandirana rugosa. Next base: position 314,757 of record BLSH010515000.1, read on the forward strand.
CAGATTTTTTTAATTTTATTTATTTATTTTTTGTTCTCCTTCAAAAGAGTGAGGCTGACCATACACTACACAACTCTCCAATCTCTCCCAGATCCAAGGGCCTGCCTGATTGCTCACAAATTAAGTGGGTTATGTTTGATCTCACACTGCATGGTTTTGGTAAACTAAAGGAAAGCTGAACAAGAACTGCACAGTGCCCGGCCAGTCCCCCCAACCCAATAGCCAACATGCAGCCAGACAGGTGCCTCCATTCCACCGCAAGCTGCCGTGGAACTCAGACATCCCAGCTGCCATTTGGGGATCTGTACAATCTAGAGAAACATCACTGAATGAAGCAAGATCTATTACAGACAAAATAAAAAGGTAAAATCAGGCAGAATGACATACCCCCCCCCCCCCCCCCAAGCAGAAGGGGAAGCCATGCTGCCGCTCACCATGGACTTCCAATTGCACCATTTAGGCTGCATGCATCTGCCCAGGAATCACAGATCAGCAGAGGATTTACTGCCAACCAAGAGTCCTCCAGGTAGGGTTGCCACATCATCCCTTTAATCCAGGACACACATTAATTACACTGATTCTGAGGCCAATTTAATGCAGATGAGGCACCGAGTGAGTTTAATTACCACCTTAATCAGCCAAAGAACTTGTGTAATTAATGTGTGTCCTGGATTAAAGGGATGATGTGGAAACCCTACCTCCAGGTAGGGAACTTCATTATTCCCTCTTTTCCCATTCTTTCAGTAGCAGGAGAGCTGTCCTGGAGCGAGGACAAAAAACGAACGCTGGGGTATGGGGGAACCCCTCCTTTTATTTGAGCAGGGGGTTGTCCTGTGGGATCAGAGGGGTGGAGCTGACCCATTCATAGGCTGACATGATTAGCCCCAGGAAATAGAGCTTTCCTTTGGTGGTATTTGATCACCTCTGCATTTTTTTTTTGCGTTATAAACAAAAAAGACAATGTTGAAATTTAGGCCAATATGTATTCTGCTACATATTTTTGGTAAAAAAAAATCCCAATAAGCATTTATTGGTTTGCGCAAAAGTTATAGCACCTACAAACTATGGGATATTTTTTTATTTTTTTACTAGTAATGGTGGCGATCAGCGACTTATAGTGGCACTGTGACATTTAACCACTAACTGACACTTTTGACACTTTTTGGGGACCAGTGACACTAATACATTGATCAGTGCTAAAAATATGCACTGTCACTGTACTAATGACACTGGTTGGGCCTAGCCTGTGTTTTAACTGTGTGCCTAGCCTGTGTTTTATTACAGTGTGGGAGGTGCTTTTACTAGGGGAATACATGAATCCACGTCCCTGCTGCAGCAGAGATGCAGAATTCTTGCCTTCCCTCCTGTCAGAACGGTGACCTGCATTGTTTACATACGCTGTTCCCGCCGCTGGGCTCCCGCTGTTTGTGATCACAGCGGAAGCAAACCTGCTATGCTTGAGGCGGACCTGAATTGGTTAAAATAAATCTTGGTGATCTTGCCATGAAGGTCTCTGTTTAGGAACTTCCTGTAACATTGTGCAGATCTGGTTCAATGTTGTCACTATCTAGTCCAGAGCACTGTGCAGCTGACACTGGAGAGGTTGCTAGTAGACAAGAAGTCACTAAAAAAGGCTGGATGAAAGCAGCAGTGCTGAGATGCAAAAAAAAGTGTGAAAATAAATATTTTATGAAAAAAAGCATGGGAATTGTTATGATCCATAGTGCTGAAAGTACAGTTGAACTATAGACAACACTTTTTTTTTTGTAGAATAAGGGAGGGTTATAACCTTTGTCAGTTTATTTTTTGCCATATTTGTCTCATTGGGGAGATTTACCTTCACTTCCTATTCCATAGCCACAACAGGAAGTGAGAGATAATCCCCGCAAATTAAGGGAATTGCTTGGGGACCCCCAGATTACCAAGACTAGTGTACCCATTGGAAGATTTCCGCTCTATTACTTTTATGGGGACAACACAAAAATTGGGGTTTTCTTTACTTTCACTTTCGTTTATAACAGTAATTGGGACAAAATAGAGAGGTTGAATCTCCCTAACAGGGGCACAGGAAGCAATAAAAACCTAATAGGTGTTGTAATCCATCTCCACTCTTGTCCAAAATTTAAAAAAAAGTTTTGCTTTTACTTATATATCTAAACCCAAAAGAAAAAATGTAATATATTGCAGTGCAATAATCCTTAAAGCAGACCTTCACCCCTTCCTTTCCTTAAGGTTCTTGCTCCCACCTCCACTCCCTCCCTCTTACACAATTAAAGAAAAAAAAAAAAAACGTAAATCCAGGAGATCCGATCCACATGTGCAGACATGCCGCAGGATTCTGCCAGGTCCCATAGACATGTGGAAGACCCCCTCAGCATGTCAGTGCATGCACCAGAACTCGATTCAAGATAGTGGCACTTGAAAATAGCAGGGTAGGAAGGAATTTTCCTGCAAGCAAGACAACGCTGAATAGACTGCATGGACTAGTATGTATTTTTTTTATTATACAGTGTTAGAGATATAAAATGTTGTCTTTGATAGGTAGGGTGGAGTCCATCTTTAAATGTAGTGGCTGCATTTGTTTTCTTTGTTCCTTTTATTTTCACCCAGTAATCTGGCCAGTAAATCTGTTATTTCTTAACTTCCTTTAGCAGACCAAGCTGTCCAGCAAAAGTGTCATTTAGCGCGTTGAGACAAACTGCTTCCCAATGACAGAGGTGCTTACAATTGTCTGTTTTTGTTTATTTATGTGAAAACCTTATCCCAAAAGAAAACAAAACCGTTGATGTAAGTTAGTCACGTTCATCTAAATCTGCTAGAGCAGGGTTTCTCAACCAGGGTTCCAAGGAACCTTAGGGTTCCTCCAGAGGTTACTAGGGGTTCCTTGAGCGATGAGCAATTTCTACCTCTCAGATAAATTCCCACTGACACCATTGATCTTTTTAGCTATCTGTAAGAGGGAAATTCTTCCCAATGACCACAAGTGTAAGGAGCAGTCTTCCCACTGAGCATCATACTAATGTATCATGACTTATAGATATAGTATCTTCTAGCAGGGGTTTCCCGAGACCAGAAAGTTATTTCAAGGATTCTTCTGTCTTGAAAAGGTTGAGAAAGGCTGTGCTAGAGTATCTAATACTCAACCCCCCCCCCCCCCCAGATTGACAATGCTGCTGTTCAAGGGGGTCTCCATTGCTCCTCCATCCAAAGTAGAGGCACCCTAAGGCCCCCAACCATTGCCCCTTAAGCTGCAAAAGCAGCAAAGAGGGGTGTACATATACCATGGCTGCAACTGAAGTACCACGTACAGAAAGTGACCCATTCAACTCAATGGGACTCCCGCAATAGCGTGCAAAAGAGATTAAAACAGATGAAAAAAAATATTAAAACAGATGGTGAGGTAGCGATATAACGCCTCCTCACCGTCTGTCACGTGCCCCCTGAAGTGTGAACCAATGCGGAGTGTTCTTTAGAGAGCAGCGCAAGTGTAAAAGAGGCCTAAGACAGGAAGTGTTACTGGCCGTATGAGCAGGTGAAAAATAAAGGAAAAGAACATTAATGCAGACACCACATTTAAGGATTGGTAAGTTACAATATATGAAAAAAGAATAATTAACTGATTGCGCCGTGGATCAACCTAAATAAAACTTCTAAGTGAGGGAATAATCTTCCCTTAGGAAGGCTGCTGTAAACCAGCGAACTGGACTGTGAATAACAAAACAAGTGATAAGCGCCAACCTTAGTGTTAATCAAATGAATAAATAATAATCAAAGTGCTTGTTATTATATTGTTAAACAAAACATAACCGTCCACCAATGGTCTAAACACAGTCATCTAATATAAAGTCCATTGATGTCCATCATGAATAAATAGTGACAATAGTGCTCTTCAGTGCTTCAAACCAATAACAAAGTGCCACAACACACGTGTTCAGGTGCCAGGATCCCAATAGTGTCCCCACTCACCAGAGCGAGTAGACCCACTGCTTTGCAGTCAGTGGGTCAAAAATCGCAAATTGATGACCGATGCTTCCTGGCTGGACACTGGAGCAAAAGATAGGCCTCCTTCCCCTTTAAATGGCAGCCTTGATACGCACTGGAACTGGTACTAAGCCTCTTTCCCTCTTTCCCCTCTGTTCCGTGACTCAAAAAACACAAGGGGACCGACATAGTGTAACCCGTAAAACTTTTTTATTCTTGCGCATATAAAATCCTACTTACAGGATGAAGACTTTAAAACAGCGTCTCAAATACCGAATCTGCAAGCTGGTATCATGGGCTCCCGCCCCGCACAAGCTGCCGGCGGACGTGACGCGACTGACCTCGGAGGTCCACTTGTTAAGTTACAATATATGACATTTTTGTTTTTTGGTTATAAAGGCTGTAGCGATGCCCCCGCCCCCCAGAGACCTGATTGTGACCTCCAGAGTCAGGGAGAGCTGACATTCCTCCTCAGGGTACAGGTTACTAGGCATGGTGGGTGTAATGCAAGGTGGGGTGATTGGGCACCAGTCACTTTTGAAGCAAACAAAAAGACATTTATTGTCTCTTAATAAGAACTGGGGGAGAGAGGGTTAGGGCCAGGACACCTTTAGACAAATGCAATGTGCAAACAGGCAGACTCCACAGACAAAAATAAAAATAGGCTGACAGCTATACAGAAAAAGGGCCTTTAAGCTGAATGCAGCAATCTGTATTTTTGTAGCAACTGCTGTCTCCTATAGCAACACTTCACTTAGATCTGCACACGTAACTCACAGTATCTCGCTGTAGATCTTAACTCACATCTCACAGTATCCCACTATACATCACTCAAGCTTCACTCGCGCTGTCCCTAACTTGACTCACAGCTACCCGCTGTACTTATCGTCAAGTTGCACCCACGCCTCCTGCTGAGTTCCTGGACGAAACCACTAAAGCTTTCCCACCTCTTCACCTTCCCCGGCTAGTGAAAGGGCTGCTCTGGTAATTCTACATACCTCCATCCTCTCTACACCTGCCTCTGGTAACAGGAGTGGTCGTCCCTTTGTGGCAACTGCTTCTCCTTCACCGCTGGCACACGATCCGGTTCTCCCTCAGGCAGACCCTCCTCAACTTGGTTATCCCTCCAACTCAATGCCTAACTCACTGCTGCTGCTTGGATTCCTGGATAGGCCTCGGCCAGGCCTAGCAGCCAGGGGCTCCGGGATAGGCCTCAGCAACCCGGAGCCATGCGAAATACGTCCACCCAGGCAGCCGCCCAGGTGGCAAAGAACACTGATCACCTGACTCCTCCGGAATAAATAGACTATCCCAGAATGCTCTGTGGCTGAAAGAAACCCCCTGTTCATTGGCTGAGACAACCTATCCATTCATAACCTGTGCTAACTGTAATCCATCATTCTAATGTCAGAGGCAGCAATGCCACCTTGTGAGAGAAGAGAGGAACTACACCAGACTCAGGCTTCGGGTAAAATCAGTGGATTCCCTACCAATTAGACAGGCTAGTTACCACCTAGTACAACTAAATTTGTTAGCAGCCCTGTTTAGGACCAGGGTGCTTCACTGCTTTAGAAAAACAAAATGCCATCCAATGTTAACCACTTAGTGACCCCCCACCCGCATTGTATTGTGGATGAGCAGCCACTGTAGGCAAAGACGTTGCTGCCTACTTCCAAGTTTAGGGAGCGTGCGTGCGTGCCCCCGGGCCGTCTCCTGCTGTGATTGTACACAGGGGGAGCCTGTCAACCAATCCAGGCCAATGATCCTTGGCTGGAATGTGCTGATCAGCTGTGTACATTCACATCCCAGAGCTCTGTGTTGACATTCCGCACAGGGCTCTGTACAGAGCGAACAATCTCTGCTTTGCAGGGATGAGAAACTTAGAGATCAGATAGTAAAAGCAGCACACTATACACACATTCACACAGCTAGGCACATATTTAACCCTTTGATTGCTCTAGATGTTAACCCCTTCCCAGCCAATGTCATTAGTACAGTGACAGTGCATATTATTAGCACTGATCACTGTATTAGTGTCACTGGTGATGTCAGTAGCAATCAGTCAGTTTCTCAAAAGCCTCAGTTAGTATCAGATTGCTCACCCTACTATCGCAGTCCCATTATAAGTTGCTGATTGCCGCCATTAGTAGTATAAAAAAAAAAAAATCAAGTATGTATACCATAGTTTGTAGGCTCAAATACTTTCACCAAACCAATCAATATACACACATTAGAATTTTTTTTATTAAAAACATGTAGCGGAATACAGTTTGGCCAAAATTTGTTTATTTTATTGGATATGTTTTATAGCAGAAAGTAAAAAACATAGGGTTTTTTTTCAAAATTTTTGGTATTTATTTGTTTATATAATAAAAAATAAAAAAAACAGTGGTGATCAAATACCACCAAATGAAAGATCTATTTGTGTGAAAAAATTATATAAATTTAGTTTGGGTACAGCGTTGCATAATCGCACAATCACCAATTAAAGTAGAGCATTGCCAAATAGCATAAAAAGGCCTGGTCATGAAGGAGGTAAAATCTTCTGCAGCAGAAGTGATTAACATCTACTTGAATCTCTAACTCCATAGCAGAATGCTACAAAGTCCAGCCTTGTAATCAGTACTGTATGAATGTGGATCACAGGTGCAACTTTGTTTCATTTTTCTAGGGACTGCTATAAAACCAGTTTGGTTGCTAAAAGCATCAGCTCCACTTTTCCTGCAGATTCCCTTGTTCTAGATTTCACTGAAAGTGTTTTTTTATCTGTTATATGGAGTCAACATGTCCTAGGGCAGCCATTCTTAACCTGTGGAACCTTAGGGTTCTTCCAGGGGTTGCTATGGGTTCCTTGAGCTGTGGCTGAGTGTATGCATAGTTCTGAGGTCAGCGACACTTGGCAGAATCAGCTGCATGAAGACAATGCTCTTTTTTGCTGTCTGTAGAGGTTGCATCCTTACCACCACTGTAAGGGAGGCATTCTTCTCACCAACCACCAATGAAGGGCTAGGTTCACACTGCTGTGATCCGATTTTGATTATATTTTTAGTGCATTTATGTTGTACTACTTGGATGTGGTTTGCATATTCTATGGAGCCAAAATCACACTGGAATCAAACCAAAGTAGTACAGGTCAGGAACCTTTCCCGCAATTGTGCTGTACTGAGCGGCATTAAAGTTATTGTAAAGTCTCATTTTTTAAAAAAAAAAATAACAAACAAGTTATACTTACCTCCTATGTGCAGTTGGTTTTGCACATATCCTCCTCTTCTCGGATCCCTCTTTGTTGCTCCTGGCCCCTCCCTCCTATCGAGTGCCCCCCTCAGCCAGCAGCTTTCTATGGGGGCACCCGAGCCAAGTCAGAGCTGTGATTTCCATTCAGTGCAAATCAAGTCACTTCTGAAATTGCACTAATGTGAAAGACATCATTTTGCCCCTGTGCAAATCATTAGTAATACCTCATCTGGAATATGCAGTTCAGTTTTGGGCACCAGTTCACAAAAAGGATATCAGGGAACTGGAGAAAGTGCAGAGAAGGGCAACCAAACTGATAAGAGGCATTGAGGAGCTCAGCTATGAGGAAAGATTAGAGGATCTGAATTTATTCTCTCTTGAGAAAAGGAGATTATTGGGGGATAATCAACATGTACAAATACATATGGGGTCCATATAGTGAACTTGGTGTTGAGTTATTCACTTTAAGGTCATCACGGAGGACAAGGGGGCACTCTTTACGTCTGGAGGAAAAGAGATTTCATCTCCAAATACGGAAAGGCTTCTTCACAGTAAGAGATGTGGAATAGAGTCCCGCTAGAGGTGGTTCTGGCCAGCTCAGTAGTTTGTTTTAGAAAAGGCCTGGGTTTGTTCTTAAATGCATATTAGATAACTGGATACTAATATTTATAGGTTATAACTTATAGAATAAGTTGATCCAGGGAATATCCGATTGCCTCTTGGGGGATCAGGAAGGATTTTTTTCCCCTGCTTAACCACTTGCCGACCGCCGATCGGCATCTGACGGCGGCAAAGTGGCTAGTTCCCGCAAAACGCCGTCATACGATGGCGGCTGCGGGAACGAGTTTAGTGAGCGCGCGCACGCCGCCGGAGGCGCGCCCGCAAGCTCACTGTGTTCGGGGAGGGCCAGGGAGCGGGTGTGGCGGCTTCGATTGCCGCCGGCTACCCGCGATGGCCCCCCCGGAGCGAAGGAGCGGAGGTCCGTGTATGTAAACACGCCGCACGCGCGCGAGTGATTTGAGCAAGGGCGTCGGCGGTAGCATACTGCCGCAAAACGCCCTTGATCGGTGAAACGGCGGCAGTCTACGGCTAGCCGCCAGCCGTTCACCAATTCGTCCCCTTTTTTTAGGAAGGACTAGGGGGTTCTCCGTTAGCCTATAAGGGACCTAGTTGAATAAGATATTCAATATTGGATATTTATAATCATAGGTCAATAGATTATACGTAAATTCTTGTTTGGGTCCGGAAAAGATTTTGTTTGATGACTCGACCGGTCTTGGTGGAGATCGCCCTGAGATAAGGTGTAGAGAATGACACTTCTTCGGAAAGGCATAAACCTCTACTTTAGAGAAA
>BLSH010515000.1:324820-342687 GCA_018402905.1 Glandirana rugosa
GGTGAGGGAGACCTTACGAGTGAATGGTCTGTGTAAGAAAGTTATGCGGGTAGACGTAACCATTGACAATTATGAAGCGATGGTTTTATGGAATTACGCTATGTGAAACTTTCATTTATTTCTGGGTATCCTATTGAGTTAACTGTGCCTATGAGAGTGGGAGCACCAGCGAAGTATTAACAGTTACCAATGCAGATGGGCGTATTGAAAGAATGTGTCTGGTAAGTGAGCATTCCAGAGGGAGTGGAACACCTGCGGTGCTGTGAGGAATTTGGTGGCTGGCTCACTATCACTCTGATTGATCTTCTTACGCACGGAGTTACTCGGATTTCCTATTCTTTATGAACTGTCCTTTTTGAAAGCGCTGTAGAGACACTGTTCAACTAGACGCTGTGGACTCTGTTTGATGATTTTGAAGTGTTTTCTTTTTTATGGTTTATGTTTATTTAATACGGCTGCATTCTTAAAGTTGTCTGAGTTTGTGGCATTGTTGGCGCTGATTAGTGTGATTAATAGGAGGATTAAGGGAGTTGCACTATACGATACCAATTACCTAGACCTATTTTTAGTGTCATGTGACAGTTTTTTGAGACCAATGAAAAATGATTACCGTTTCTGTAGAATTATGAAGACCGGGTTAATATACACTATATTACCAAAAGTATTGGGACGCCTGCCTTTACACGCATATGAACTTTAATGGCATCCCAGTCTTAGTCCGTAGGGTTCAATATTGAGTTGGCCCACCCTTTGTATCTATAACAGCTTCAACTCTTCTGGGAAGGCTGTCCACAAGGTTTAGGAGTGTGTCTATGGGAATGTTTGACCATTCTTCCAGAAGCACATTTGTGAGGTCAGGCACTGATGTGGATGAGAAGGCCTGGCTCTCACTTTCCACTCTAATTCCTCCCAAAGGGGTTCTATTGGGTTGAGGCCAGTCAAGTTGTTCCTCCCCCCCAAACTCGCTCCATGTCTTTATGGACCTTACTTTGTGCACTGGTGCACAGTTATGTTGGAACAGGAAGGGGCTATCTCAAACTGTTCTCAAGAAGTTGGGAGCATGAAATTGTCCAAAATGTCTTGGTATGCTGATGCCTTAAGAGTTCCCTTCACTGGAACTAAGGGGCCAAGCCCAACACCTGAAAAACCACCCCACACCATAATCCCCCTTCCACCAAATGATTTGGACCAGTGCACAAAGCAAGGTCCATAAAGACATGGATGAGCGAGTTTGGGGTGGAGGAACTTGACTGGCCTGCACAGAGTCCTGACCTTAACCTGAAAGAACACCTTCGGGATGAATTAGAGTGGAGACTGCGAGCCAGGCCTTCTCGCCAACATTAGTGCCTGACCTGACAAATGCGCTTCTGGAAGAATGGTCAAACATTCCCATAGACACACTCCTAAACCTTGTGGACAGTCTTTCCAGAAGAGTTGAAGCTGTTATAGCTGCAAAGGGTGGGCCAGCACAATATTGAACCCTATGGACTAAGACTGGGCTGCCATTAAAGTTAATGTGTACAGGCAGGTGTTACAATACTTTTGGTAATATAATGTATATGTAGTCTGGATTTCAGCCCACTCTGGTGCAACTTTGTTTAGCAGTTCAGGCAGTGGCGGCTGGTGCTCAATATTTTGGGGGGGACGGCAAACCAGCGCCACCCAGTCCTAAAACTCCCTGGTCAATCCGGTTTTAGGACCGCTTCCTGATTGGCCAAGAGGAGAATTGGGAAGACAACAGCGAATATTAATTTGCTATCGTCACACAACTTGGCAGAATTGGGGCGCAGTGCTCTGCGCCCCCAGCCCACCTTTTTTTGAAGCCAATTTGAGCCTCAGGCTCTAATCATGTGCTTAAAAAAACCCCAAAAAACACTGAAATCTATGCGTCCGGCGCCCTGCATGTAGATTAGGGCTGGGCGCATGGATTGGGGGGCAGCGCTCCTGTGCCCCATATAGACGGGTCGCCACTGGGTTCAGGTAAGATTCAGGTGTGAATTGTCGAAGTGTATGACAATGGAAATCGTACCTGAACCAAAGATAGGGGGTTTTTAGTACCAGAACATTTGTACTTGTGCAAATGCTTAGTATCTGCACAACGCTAGTTTTAGCAGGGGTTACCCTATACCAGAATATTGTTTCAAGGGCTCCTCTGGGGTTAAAAGGTTGAGAAAGGGATTTCTAGAGACAGAGCGCAGGGCTTGCGTCCAATCAACTGTCACCTTTAACTAATTTAGAGCAGACAAACAGAGAAAGACGATTCCTGATTGGCTAATAACTGATCCGGGTTCCAGCATGTTCCTATGCTTATATCATATAAATATACAGCATAATAATGAATGCTATGCTGACCTGCAGTGTGCCCATACACTGCACTAGGCATGTCATTGGCAGCGGATAGAGGTGACCCGCATCCAGCCAGCACCTAGGTAATAGAATGGAAATGAAATAAAAATGAACGATGTAAATAAGAGATCCGGATCATGTGTTCTATGACGATGTATGCTAATGGGGCTCGGTGCCCGTCCATCAGAGCCCGGCGAGGTAGGAAGTCCCCGGACCCCAGCCTAGGATATACTCCTCCCCAGGATTCCGCCCGCCCGGTCCTCTTCTCTGGGGTTTGTTTCTGTGAAGTTGATTCCTTGTTTGCTGCAGTGTCATTGTTATTCCGCACTCGCTTCCTGATGTCACACACCCCCCTCCCATGACGTCACCTGGACATTGCTTCCCTTTATGATGTAGAATCTCCTAGAGTCTCCTCAGACGTCTACAGAAGGAGCTGGGGGAGCACAGCTATCGCCGATCGCACCGAACACAAACCTTTCTCTCCATTTGCTATCTCCATCTCCTGCAAGATCCCAGGCAGACGTCTACACCAGGATCCCCATCGGAAATCTTCCTCGCCTTCTACATCCACATCTCCGTGCAGCAAGACTTGGAGCTGGTGCTGTCACCATGTCTGAGATTCTCCCCTACAGTGAGGATAAGATGGGGCACTATGGCTCAGACACCGAGGTGGGGCAGATCTCCTTCAGCTGCCGTCTTCAGGACACCAGCGCTTTTTATGGGGGCAACCAGCAGAAAAGACCCCCAAAACTGGGACAGATCGGAAGAGCAAAGAGAGGTAAGATGATGAGGTGTTCAGGGCTCTATCAGTCCCATACATCTACTCCACTGGATGTAACCCTGTATCTACATCCCAACACTTACCTTCATTCCAGCCTTTCATATATACATCTCATCTCTCACCTCCCTGGTGTGGTTCTTGCCTATCTCAACCTTCTTCAACCCCCTGCTCCCCTCAGTATTCCATTCTCCATTTATGGTCCCCTCAATCGCCTATCATTCATCTGTGCCCCTCAATCCCCTATCATCCATCTGTGCCCCTCAATCCCCTATCATCCATCTGTGCCCCTCAATCCCCTATCATCCATCTGTGCCCCTCAATCCCCTATCATCCATCTGTGTGCAGCCCCAAAATCTTGCATCCCGCATGGCTTCTTCTAAATCTCCATCCTTTATGGATGTTCATTTCAACAATCTCTCTTCCATCTATAATTTCATGTCTGCCAATCTCCATTAGTCTTCCATCCTCTATCTATGCACCATTCAATATTCTCTCTGTCATCCATGATCCCCATAATCTTCTATCCTTAGTCCCCCATTCTCAATATATGCTCCCTTCAATGATCTCTTGTCCTGTGATCCCCACAATCTACCATCCCCAGTCCCCCATTCTCAATATATGATCTCTCGTCCTTCTATGATCCCCACAATCTACCGTCCTCAGTCCCCCATTCTCAATATATGCTCCCTTCAATGATCTCTCCTATGATCCCCACAATCTCCCATCCCCAGTCGCCAATTCTCAATATTATATGCTCCCTTTAATGCTCTCTCATCCTTCTATGGTCGCCACAATGTACTATCCTCATTCAGTCTCCCAATCTCCATATATATATGCACCATTCAATACTCTCACTTCCATCTCTGATCCCCAAAATCTATCACCCTTCATCAGTCTTCCATTCTCTGTATATGTTCCCTTTAATCCATTATTTTCCATCTATGATCCCTGCAATCCACCATCCTCAATTAGTCTTGCATATTCTATTTATGCTCCCTTCAATCCTTTCTCTTTCTTTTATGATCCCCACAATCTACCACCCTGCATCAGTCTCCCATCCTCTATAAATGCCCCCTTCAATATACTCTCTTTCATCTATGATCCCCACAATCTACCATTATCTATCAGTCTCCTATGCTCTATATATGCACCCTTTAATCAATTTTCTTCCATATGTGACCCGCACAGCCTTCCATCCTCCATCAGTCTTCCATCCACTATAACTGCTCCCCTTGAACCCTTGTTTTCCATTTATAATCCCCACAATCTATGCTTCTTTCTATATATATATATATATTTCCCCTGAACCCTCTCTCTTCCAATTATGATACCCATAATCTATAGTCCCCATCAGTCTTTCCAGGCTCCCATGGTCTATGTATGCTCCCATCAAACCATCTATGATCTTCACAATCTACTATCCTTTATTCATACACCCCCCTGCCCAAGTCCCCCAGCCTCACCATAGGCTTCCCTAAATATTTATCCATCTTTATATCAATAATCTACCATCTTCCATCAGTCCCTCCAGCCTGTGATCATCTATATATGTTTTCCCCAATATTCCCTATTCTTTCTTTAATCCAAGAACCAATCATCTTCTGTATGTGCTCCCCTGATTTTTCTATGTTCCATCTGTGATCCCATAACCTTCCATCCCCCATCAATCCATTTAGTCTTCCATCCTCTAAATATGCTCCCATCAATATTTTCTTTTCCTTCTATGATCTCACAACCTTCATTTTTCTATTTGGACCTCCAACCCCCCATACCCTATATTTGCTCCCCTCATTATTCTGTTTTATCTATAATTCCTCATAATCTCTGTTACATCTAGGATCCTAAAACGTACCACCCTCCATCAGTCCCTCCTGCCTCCCATCACCTATATATACAATATTTCCTTCAATCTCCTTTCATTTTTCTATAAGCCCCACAGTTTACCATCCTCCAATAATGCTTGTAGTTTCCCTTCTGTCATCTATGCTCCCCCAAATCTTCCATACCCCATCTTTCCCTGTCAATCCCCATCATTATTAATACTCTTCTCATTGTCCATTCTTTCAGTTCTTCAATCACCCTTCTTTATCTTCAATGATTCATCCATGCTTCCTCCTGCCACCCATCCTCCAACTATGCCCCCATGTTAATTCCCATGTCTACTCCCCTCAATCCCCATTATTCCGTAAACCACCAAATGGATATCCCTGCACTTTTCTCTCCAACCTGTTCTTTCATTTTTTTATGTTCCTGTTTTTTCTTAAACCTTCCCACCCCCCAAAATGAAGCATTGCATATTTGGCAGTTGAAATGTATGTATGGTTATTTTACTGCTCATCTTCCTGGCTGCATGAAGCAGGCTGGTCTGTCCACTTGTGTCTGTGGGTGTAAGTGATTTCATTATGTAGAGTGTGTGACTTCATTAACGAAGCTCTGCTACTTTTCTCTGGACAGATTAGATATATTTACAAAGGAAATCTATATTTAGATGCAACCTGCCAGTAAGAGAGGTAATTCCACACATTTACACGAGTAAAGGAGAAAAGTGTATATAATTCAGTATGTGTGCCTAGCTAGTATCTATAGACTCCATACAAGTTTATGGGTCTGTTGGTGCAAACTGCATTCATCAGAGGGAAACAGCAACACAGAACACTGGGACAGGCTAACCAGATAAATGCAATGAGATTATTCTAAGATATTAAGCTAAATGAGATAGGTAAGCAGACATATTTTTAGGGAAATTTACCCGAAGTATACTGGACATGTCTGATGCCACCCATTGCTTCCTCCTGGAGGTAGATTTCCATTTATCTTCAGAATAATTTCCATAAACTGCTATGTGAAAGACTTCTAGATTATAGAATTACTAGCAGGTACAGGATGTGCATTTATACATCTATGCATATACTATACATATTTATAAAGATCTTGTTAGATTATTAATTACATGTAAATGTCTCTATTAAAAAAATCACCATCCCTGAATAATCATGATGTCATAGAACTGTTACAGAGTCTCTCAGTCCAGATCCTCAGACTGCATGATTTCTGGCAGGTCACACAGGGTTGATCAGTATCAGGCAGTATGAATGGTGTGACTTGTGACCATAGCTATAACAACATTCTGCTGTCAGATACATGCTAGAGCAACCTATTCTTTTCTAAGTCCCAGCACTATAGCCTGATGCATACAGGTACATTCACATGTTGAGTCTGCTACAGAAAGATCTCCATTCCTCCTGCTGAGATATTCCCTGTGTTTCATCTTGGCTGCTGGACACGCTGCTGTCCAAGGTGCTGATGTGACTGCTGCAGCATACATGTGCGTAGTGTTCTATCCAAACCCTGTGTGACTCAACGCTTGTATTGATCTGTTTATTTGGTCTGATAGAGCTGGGGAGATGTTTTGTCTTCAAATGCAATTTAGTAAAGCTATTTCCTTATCTTATGTGCAGTTTAATAGAACATAGACAAATTAGAAAAGCATAAATATAGCGTATGGATTAGGTGGTAGTACTGCTTCATTTATCATAATTTATAACAAATATAGGACATTTATTTAGGTGATTAGAATTAAGAACGCAGCAGTTAGATTTGTTCAAAAATACCATGTTGATTTTGTTTTTTGAAGCAGCGGTGAGGCTTTGAAAATTTTGAGGCAACGTTTTTTTGCCCATTTACTTAGGGCCAGATTTTGAATTAAATGTTTTATAGCAAAATTAAGATCTGTTTTTTTTTTTTTACTGAATCGCAATTTATAAAAGGGAGCTGAACCTAAAAAAAAGTTGAAATGCTCTAGTGAAATTTCTGCCTTCTCCCAGAGCATGTGCATTGAAGTGAGTGAAAGGTTGCAGCACTGACATTTTATGTTAAATGATAACAATCTAGCTATATCCATTTTTAATAATATTGGTGTGCCCCCAGCTCAAAATATCGTACTTTTAAAGCGATCATTATGGTAGCTTTAAAGTGGTATTAAACCCCAAAACAAAAATGTAATATACTGCAGATTACTAATTCTTAGATGTGGTGGCTGCATTCATTTTCTTTTCTAGGCTTTTTTATCTTTTATTTTCACCTAGTGATCCAGCCAGTATTTTTCAACTTAATTTAACAGAACAAGCTGACCAGTTAAAGTGGCAGTTAGAAGGTTGGGACAAACCATTTAGCACTAACAGGGGGGCTTACAATGGTTAGCTTCTACTCATATAAGTAAAACCTTTATCCCAAAAAGAAAAAAACTGTTGCTGTAACTGCTTAAAAAGTGTTAGCTGGAGTTTGGCTGAAATTTGTTCGACAAGTCCACTTAAATCTGCTAGTGCATCTAACACTACCCTCTCCTCAGACTGACAATGTTGCTTTCCAAGGGTGTCTCCATTGTTCCTCCATCCAGAGTAGAGACAACCTAAGGCCCCCAACCATTCCCCCTTAAGCTGCAAAGGCAGCAAAGAGGGGTGTACATATGCCATGGCTCCATTGCTCCTCCATCCAAGATAGAGACGCTCTAAGGGTTTGTTCACATGTGCGGCTAACATAGCATGTGCCAGGTGGTAAAGAGGCAATATGCTGCTTTCTTTGCACCTGTTTTGACCCTCAAAATGCTGCAAAACTATGCAACAACTGTATGCATTGCACACAGTTGCTGCACAGCCCGATTCACTTGCATGGGCCACATTCAGTGGCGGTACCACCTGCAAAGTGCAACATGCCATGACTGCAAAGCATCATGACTGCAGAATGAGTATAGCCCTGAGTGGCTACATTGTTTTGTTTAATAAGTGGTTAGGGGGTGGTAAAACCTGCTGCTCAACTGCTTGTTTGATCTACTAAAACTGGTGCAGCTGTGCATAGCCAACCAATCAGCTTCTAGGTTTTGTTGAACAAGCTAACGTTATAAGCCGATTGGTTACTATGCACAGCTGCACCAGATTCGGCATGTACCAGTTTTAGTAAATCCTATCCTAAGTGTGTTACTGGATGGATCATGTGAAAATTAAGGGAAAAAGAAAAAAAAAAGAATGCAGCCACCACATATAAGAGCTGGTAAGCTGCATTATATTACATTTTTGGTGTTGGATTTGATACCGCTTTAATCAAATAATTTATTGGTGATTTTGATGGCCATGTGTCTTTTCACCCTACCCATGTCATTTTTTAGACCTACTCTTACTGTCTAAAAGGCTTTAAAAGATATACTAAACTTGTGACATAAATCCTTTTCCTTGTCTAAGTGTCAGTTTGTAAATCTTTAATATGAACATTTTAAATATACATTTTAGGCCAGATTTATGGAACGTGAAGCAACTAGAACTATTTCCATAGGAAGAAATCAGGTTATTCAAACCTACCATTAAAAAATGAAGAACAGTGATTTCTCGGCTACAGTGGCTTCATGTTTCTTTGCTCCAGTTTTCATATATCGAGTCATTTGTGTATGTGGTTAGGAAGATATATCTGTTTACACGTGTATGCATCATTGTGTTCATATGTGTGCATCGCTAGACTACGGCCAGCTGCAGTGTGGGAGTGAATGCACATGTTGTTTTGCTTGCTTTCCTAGGCCTCACCTCCTCCACATCTTGCATCTCATTTCTCACTTTGGTCTCCTGTGATTTTGTTATCCCTCCCTCCTACTGTCACCTATCTTGGTACTCTAGTCTTCTGATCCCCAACCCAATGTCTCTCCCTCTCCTCAGTTGTTATTGAAGATGACAGAATAGACGAGGTGCTGAAGGGGGTGTCGGACAAGTCTCCCTCCGGAGTATAAGGTGTGGAAGTGGTTGCTCTCCAGCGCTCACTCTCCTCCCTGATTTGTAAGCACTTTTGGCTGTGCATGTTTGTGGACATGGAGAAGAAGGAAAGGCTTTGAGGCTGCTGGCAAATCTCCACCCTCCACCTTGATCCAGACCCTCTGCAGGTCTCCTGATGGTGCCATCTGGCTCCCCACTCCACTCAGTCCTCACCAATGACCTCCAATGTGGAGATATCCATTTCAGCACCTTCCTATTTCCCTTGTCACTGTCCCTCACCCTGGGCTCTGGGGGCAGTGATGAGTCTCAACTCATGTTAAAGCCAACCCTACAGTGCATTGGCTGCTGTTGTCCTTAGTACCTGCCTGTGTGCCAAGAAGGTGCTTGTTGACTGGAGCACCATGGAGTTTGTGCCTATCAACTCCAATCCTTGCCAGGTGCTGCCTCCTCCTCCTGCCTCACAGTGTACACCCCAGGGGCTGTAGGGTGTTAGAAATGCACTTTATTCTGACAATATGTGTCTCTAGTGAAGTAATAATCTTTAGCTGTGTGTGTATTTGTGGACCCACAGGGAACCCACCTGCACAGCTGTGTTTATATATCTATATATATTCATGTTTGTCATGTATATATAGGTATATATAGGTTGAATTGTGATTATTAATACCATATCCCCTCCAGTCCATCAATAAACCAGCATCAGAACAATAATAGACTGGACAACCATCCATTCTTCCCCATTTTGCCCCTCATGATCAAGATACCAGCAGGTCGGAAGCAGAGCAGCTGGAGGGCGCAGAGCAGGCACAGGCCGTCCTTTTGCTGTCCAAACCCAAGCAAGACTAAGACTTTATTTGCTCCATCTCTTGCATGAGCTTCCGAATTCATCCTGGACCCCCTCCCCAGCACGCTCCTTTTTAAGAGGAACCCTTTACATTTGTATTTTTATAAACAACTCTTTGTTAATAATCTGAATTCTGATATATGCTGGTGACTGTGCAATGTCACATCAGAGACACAGCCACCTTCTGGATGCAGAATGATTGTCAGCCGGCTGGATGGCAGTTTAGGGCAGTCACTGGGGGGTGCCCTTATCAGGTGTTTATGTAACATACGGCTGCCACCACCACGAATGTGTGAAAACTGACCCAGGTGACAGTGACATGCGTACAATCAGTATGTGCTGACAAGATTCACATCAATATGCTGCTTGCTACAAGATGCCTGTTCCATGTCAGCTCTTTCTCCCTAACTAATGTATTATACAGTACATGTTTAAATACAAAAATGCTTTATATCCAGCTAAAATTGTTATATATAGATATATAAATATATATTATATATGTGCTAGCTTTACTTTAGTGCACACGTAGAAATATGCTGCACATTTCATGTATAATAAAAAGTTTACATTCGTACTCCCTTCTGTAAATATTTGCATTCTGCATATGTAGCAATTTTCAGTTTTACATTCAGAATTTCAAGCCAGAGATATGGAATGTTTGCACATATTTCTACCTTGCGCAAGATATTTCATTTATATATAATATACCCTTGTTTGAATCTCTATATCTCCTGTTCTACTGACTAATGTCTGAACTGGCACCTCTGTAGATCTATTACATCACTCTTCTTCCAGGCGGGAATAGTTTATAGGCAGAGCCTACTGCATTGAATGTTGTTGGGCTGAACACTGCTTTGCACCATGTTTTAGGAACATACTATGAATGCTGCTCTGGACATCACCTAGGAGTTGATAACATTTGAAACCTTATGTTTCCTAAAGCTGCTTCAGAAATCTCCAGAAACTGATGGAACAGGTCATTTTTTACATTGGATCTGCAGCAGTAATGTGTTTTGAAGGCTATATGGCAATTTGAGTTAGCACCTTATTTATAACTATTTTATATGTATAACTCTATTTACCTTGATTGCATTTTACCAGCAAAAACAGTTACCTGTGAATAATTTTGCCTCTTTAAAAAAGTAAATTTAATGAGACAATGGCTAACTGGGAACATGTATCTGTTGCCATATTTTTTTATATTCACTAAAAATGTAGGTTCTTTAGGCCAGCTAGCTGTCTGCTTACTTAATTATAACCATACTTACCTATGCCAGATAAATCAATGATGTCCTATTGATAAATCTTTCAATACAGCTCTGGTGCTTTATCAAAGGAAATCATAATACACTTGACTGCTGCAGATACCCCCAAAGTGAATGTTGTTAAGATATATATGCAGTGGGGTGAATTTACTAAGACTGGAGCAGACAGAATCTGCACCAGGTGTGACTGGCAACCAATCAGCAACTAGCTTTTATTTTCAACGCTCAACTGAACAAGCTGAAGCTAGAGGCTGATTGGTTACTATTCACGGCTGCGTGTCTGCACTATTTTTGCTAAATATCCCCCCAATGTATAATATATTATGGTTACAAAATTGCTCCAAGATTTTACACACTGCGATATTTACAGTGTGATAGCCTCTGTATTGGTACTTTTAGGAGATACACAGCCAAGTCAATGTAGTCACTTGATAAAGGTATGCATATGTCACATATTCTGGTGGTGGCACCTCCATTCTCTGTCTAGAACTGCTGGTGACCATGAAAGTTAACTTTTTAGAACAAAATGTTTGGTTGAAGAAACTTTTACTGATATTTGCAACCAAGGGATGGTTTCAGGAATCCTTGCAGTCTCTGAATGTGAGATAACAGCTGTTAACCGCCTCTTTTAAGGGACGTAATAGTTGTGTTTTTAATTTTGTACCTTTTTTTATTTTTTTTTTTGTTCTTTTTCTTCTTGTTTTTTTATTTATTTATTTATTAAAGCTTCTTAAAACCTTTGCATGGACTTAAGACTTAGTAATAATACACCATTTTCTGAATCCAATAAGGCAATGCTGTGCCATTCTGAGAATGACTCATTGTACATTACTACCATTACAATTGTATTTGGTGAATAAATAAAATAAATAAACAACTAACTGATCACCAGCAGGTTGTAGCTGTGTGTGTTTCTCCTGGGTCTTATGTTGAATTGCCAGTTTTGGTAAATCAATAGTTTGATAAAAAAAAAAAAAAAAAATTAAACAGTTAAAGAAGCACATTCAATAATGCTTTTTAGGCATCAATACATCTAGAAAAAATATGTTGTTCGGAGGGCAGGTAACAGGGCTTCCCCTGGGTTTTTAATAAGCTTTGTTAGTGCTGTAACATTATCTACGAAGATTGGGTTATCATTGTGTGCCTGATACATGATATGTAGGTATGATACATGATCTATGTATGACACTCATGTACATGACCATAAGGGAAAATTTAAGGATATAGTAGAGGCTGGGTTGGAAAGAAATGTGTTAAATGGTTTCAAAAGTAGGTTTGGACTATATATTAATATTGTTTTTAAACAAAAAATAAAAATTGCTGCCCAACACTTTTGTGTCTGAACGTTATTACCCCTAATTGGTTATTGTGAGTGCACCAATAATTAATTAAATAATAAGTAAATAACACTACTATATGCACACAGGACATTTTTACAGCTGCTCCTAGGGGTGTCTGATGTTTTTTTTTAAATGCCTCTAAACGCCCCTCCAGGTTAGCCTATGTGTCCATGCACACATAAACTGTCAGAGGTGTTTGGCCCTAATCAACAAAATTGCTCACAACAGCCAATCTCACTTTTGCATTCATTAAAGTGGTTGTCAATCTGTGACAACCACTTTAAGCTACAGGCAAGCCTATAATAAGGCCTACCTGTAGGTTTCCTCCATATCTCCTAAACCTGCACGGTTTAGGAGATATACAGTGTACTGCAATGTGCCCACGTCATCGGGCACATGCGCAGTGAAGAAACGCTCTCTGTGCCGTTCCTTCACTGTGATCGTGACGTGACTGGCGGCTCCCGCACGCATGCGCGGGAGTGACGTCATGCGACTCCGGCCAGTCACAGAGCCAGAGATCGCAGCCCTGGAAGGAAGAGAGGCAGAAGATGGACGCAGCCTGGAGCAGGGACATCGTTGGCTTCCAGTGCAGGTAAGTGGCACATAATGGGCTAACCCCATCAGGGTTTAAATAATGATACATGCACCCATTTACATTGATGACTGATAATAACACATTATCTTTTACAGTGACAAAAATAATACAAATCGCATAAGCACGTCCATCACATAAGTCCCTTTAATCATACATTCTCCAAAGTGATGAAAAATACTTCATTAATCCTGTGCTGGACATGTTCATGTAATTTATATTATTTTTGCTGCTTTAAGGATAAGTATTATTGTCATTCATCAATGTAAATGGGTGCGCGTATCATTATTTGATGAATGCAACAGTGAGATTGGTTGTTTTGAGCACTTTTGTTGATTTATAATAGTTTTATTTACTTATTATTTCATTTAATATTGGAGCACCCACAATAGCCAATTAGGGGTAATAACTTTGAGACACAAAACAGCAATTTTTATCTTTTTGTTTAGTTAATATTGATGTGGAAACACATTATAGTGCAAGCAGCAACAACTTAACAGAGGTCAAGTCTTTACTTATAGGGATGTGCAGAGAATAATTCCACGTATTCTCTCTATTATTATTGTTACATTGAACTGCACCCAAAACTTTAAGTTTTGGAGCGTGTTAAAGAGCTAGAAATTTGTATTGATCTCTCCTTATTGGGGAGAATGGAGTGATACAGTCTTTTGCCATTTTATATAATAACATAAGAATAATATAACAATCTGGAATACCTTCACACACTAAATTAGTAAATTACTGGGTGTACAAGGTGCATTTCTTCTCTGGTCCAAAAAGTTATGGGCCAGAAATGATGGCTTTCCATGTGGGCGTTCCAAAGGAATTTATTTAATGAAAAATAGAGATACTGTGAATTGTTGGAATTTTCAGATTTTTTTTATTAGATATGCACCACATTTTTATTTTGTTTTTCCTTTCTTTTAAGTAGACACAATACTGTACAAGACTGAAAAAAGTTTTGGTATAAGAAGTAAGGAGTCTCAGTTGAGGATTTTAGCATTTTAGTTTGTGTTACAGGTAAAATGCTAAATTGAGGATTTATACTATTTCAAAATAGTTTGCCCGTGATTGTAAACTTGGATCTTGCTGAATATCTGTCTTTGTGTGAATGCTGGTAAAATGATCCCTTTAAAACATCAAACTGCTTAAGCCGCTGACTTCAGCATATAGGAACCTTCTCCCTTATGCCAGCCCATTTTGTGGACTTTTTGGATCTTCTGTAAATGCGAGACGGGCCATATTCCACCCATTAGGCCTTAAGATTGCACAATTGACTTTTCCTGAGATTCAGCATCACTAAAGGTAAAGTTTAGTCTTCCTGAAACCCATGTGATGTTGGAGTACATTACAGAAAATCTTTTAAAAGAGTTCATCCGTAAGTGCTCATATACTGCTGGAGTGGGGTTCTTGTTTGTTGAAAAAAAAAAAAAAAGACAGTTCACTCTATCATGAATGGATTACTGCTGCTAATTACTGAGCTGTTTGATCATCTTCCAGGGGAAAAAGATTTTAACAAACCTTTGTGATACATACAATCTGATTTTGATAAATAAGAGAAATGAATGGAAAACTGCATTCAACACCAGGGACAAACACTATGAATAGATAGTGACAATCTTTCCTTTCTTCTCACTGACCAACATCAGACACTTTGAATACAAGGTGATGGCCATTGGCCTTTGTTATGCCTCACCAGTTTTTCAATATTTTGTTCATAAGATCTTATATGACCTTCTTTATGTATATGTACTGTAGTCATCTACCTTGACATACTAATCTTTCCCCTGGATCTTCCCATCGTCCAACTTCATGACTGCACAGTCCTTCAACATTTTTGTAGCAATGGGCTGTACGCCAAAGTGAAAAAATGCCTCTTTGAGTGGCCACAACTACTGTTCCTGTGCTACATGTTTTGCAAGAATGGTCTTTTCATAGACGCTGAGAAGGTCTTTGCGATCTCCAATTAGCCCTTGCCTACTGGTCTCAGGACTACTAGGCTTCATGAATTAGCAGAAATTCCTAAACAACTTTACTATACTTGTTGCATCAGTTGCAGCTTTTACTCAAGATGCCAGTCCCAAGACCACTAACCTTCCTTTCTGGTCCTGCTCTCTTAAAGTGGTTGTCAACCCTGGACAACCGCTTTAACCTACAGGTGAGCCTATAATAATGCTTACCTGTAGGTTCCCTGCATATCTCCTAAACCTGCACCGTCATGTGACTCTGGCCAGTCACAGAGCCGGAGTCTGCGGCCCTGGAAGGAAGAAGGGCGGAAGATGGACGTGGCCTGGAGCGGGCTTCCAATGCAGATAAATGCCACATAATGGGCTAATATGCGATGCATACTAACCCATTATGCTTTTACATTGCAGGGTAATAGAGAGGAAGTAAAACCCATCAGTGTTTACTTACTCTTTAAGGGTGGACATTTCCAAGTCCTTCTCCATTAAAATGTATAATTTTTGTGTGGGCTATTCTTTTCTAGCCACCCAGTGAGGATAACAAAAACAAAAAAGGAATGGCGCACCAAGAAAAATGGCACCACCAATTGAATATATTATTACAATGATATGGAAGAGTCCAGCATAAAATATATAAAGTCCAAACTCAAAAGTTCATAATACTCATGACAGGTGGCCTGTAAAAGTAAAAAGAAAGAGAAGGAAGGAGCGACTTCTGAGTGCAGTATTAGGACGTGTTTTATTATAAAATCACAAATAACAGCTCACATAATAAAATAGAAAAACTGGCTCTTCATAAGTATACATCCTCTGTAAATAGTGTGTGTGTGGCTCCTGCGCCGACGGATAGTATACTTGGTTCTGGGATCATGCTGGAACGCACTGGCCTCCCCGGGTGGGGATGACATCAGGATAGAAGGACAGCAGTGTGTGGCTACGCGTTTTGGAGCATGCACACTCCTTTTTCCAGCCACAGCACGAACAGGAAGAGCCTTAGGAAGAGTTTAATTGTAATAATCACCATAATGTCAATAACCAAGAATCTCAGTTTTACGTTTATGGCAAGTACCCTAGACAGCCCTTGCCCATGCCTTGTACTCCTGAGATTCTGGTACTAGGTGCGCTGCAGAAGAACATGAACTAATAACTGGTTCTAGGTCCAGAATCAGCTCAAGCAATCTGCAGCTAGACTCGCTGACTGGCTTTGGTAAAAAGCACTAATTCTTCAACCTGGGGACAGGGTTTGGCTAGCTACAAGGAATATCCATCTCAAAGTCCCCTCAATGAAGCTTGACCTATGTTACATTGGGGCTTATGTCATCTCCGAATGAATCAACCCAGTTTGCGACAAACTTGGTATGCCTTCACACTTGAAAATTCTTAATTCCTTCCATGTGTCTATACCCAAGCCACAAGTCACAAGTTTTGGGCAAATTCTCTCATTTTTCATCCTTAGCTACTCCCTCTGCCAACCCATCTCAGGAATATGAGGCCCGTCTAATCCTGGACTCCAAAACCAACTGTGATAAACTACAAAAGCTGATTTATTGAAAGGGCTTTGGCTCTGGGATACTGCTTTGAATGTTTCAGCTTCTCTGGTAGGCAGATTCCATCTTCACTTTCTGGGCTTAGGCAGGTGGGGAGGCCCTTATAAGAAGACAGGGTCTCACACTCACACGTGCCTCATTCTAGTGCCTGATCTTTCACAATGTAAAAAGCTACTGGCATTCAGCCAATCAGAGGCTGCTGGTGTTGCAGCCAATCTTCAGCTTTGTGCTGCTGTCCTAGAGGGATAGCTCAGATGTTGCTCTGTGTCACTATGATAGGGGCCAAGCCCATCCTGTTTCTCCAGAGGTAATATCTTATATAAATGTATTAATATAAGAAGCAGCTACGCAGGTGTTCCCTCATCACCAGCAGGTATGCTCCAGGATCACCATATATAGTCAAAAGAACTGTGGACAGTACAGCAATGTATGAATGAATAAACAAACGAATTAGCAGTTAAGATATGTTCCCTACACATCTCAAGATTTAATTGTCAGCTTTGACTAGGATGTACTTTTAAAATCTATTCACCCTACACACATACAGTAATTGCTAGGCCAATTTAGGCAGATGCTAATATAAACTGGAGCCACGCCCATTAGAAATTACAACTAGAATCAGGGTGGGACTCAAACCCAGAAACCTAGTACTAAAAGGCAGCACTGCTCACCATTATATTAACCAGCACGATGCATAACAATTGTACTAAAATGATGGGTGTTTTAATGAAGTATGTAAGTGTTTACTATGATGCAAATCACTACAACCAAAGTAAAAATACATTCAAAAATTGAAAGTGCATATATTTTTCTTCTGTTCTTTTAACAAAACAAAAAATATGACTTTCATTGCCAAGCTCGATGTAAAGCCCCTCACCTGTAAAACTTTGTATTTATCATTATTGCTGTTTGAAGATCTAATTTGGAAAAACGAAAAGCACAATGGGGAAGATTTACTAAAACTGGTGCAGTTGTGCATAGTAACCAATCAGCTTCTATATTTTATTGTGAAAGCTTAAGGCCTGGTTCACACCTATGCATTTTTTAGAAACAAGGTGCAGTCCATTTAACATGGTTTCCTATAAGTCACATTCACATCTGTGCATATTATGAAGAGGGCCAGGGACTTTTTTTATGGTTTTTGGTTCCATAGACTTCAATGGATCAAAAACTTGTATTGAAAAACACAAAATGCACCTGGAATATGGAACCTGCATAGGTATGAACCAGGCCTAACTGACCAAGTTGAAGTTAGAAGCTGTTTGGTTATTATGTACACCAGAATCTCTATGCACCCGTTTTTGTGAATCTCCCCCAATATTTAGCACATCAACAATGTTGATTTGCTCTTCATTTTGCTCAATGAATTAGACCTAAACCATAATGAGGTGTAGTGTTTGCAAGTCTTCACTGCTCTTTGGCTTCTTCAGTGTGT
>BLSH010515012.1:0-14296 GCA_018402905.1 Glandirana rugosa
GAATTGGTTTGGGAGCCCTGGTTGCAATTCACTCATATTTCTCCCTTTTCGGGAACAGTAACAGCCTCCTATACTCCCTCTCCCCAGACGACCTGAGAGACTTTCTTTCTATCTATCTGTATCTTATATTTTTCTTTCTTTCTTGCATCTCTCTTGTTCTCTGTTCTTTAATATTCTGCCTTTTTTCCGCGATTTCACTGATTCATGCCTACAAACCTGGTGAGACATTAGGTCTCGGATCTTGCTCAAGTACTTATCAATATCATCTTAATTTAGGATAGTATATCCTGTTAATTGAATGAGAGTTGGTTATTTCTTCAAGAGCAGAACTTTCCCTTCTTGCTCGGGGAGGGGTGGAGGTGTCCGGGGAGGTCTGGTCCGCAGTGAGTTCCCTTTTGGGGCGGATCGGAGCATTCTGAACACTGGTACCCCTCAAAGTTCTTTGAAATGTTCTACATGGGAGTCTCAGGAGGGTCATATTAGGTTTTATTAACAATAATAGGATATGCCTAACTAAAGATACTTATTGGTACTCATGTTATGGTCAATGTAACAAGTGAACTAATGACTGAGCCTACATTGGGCGTGCTTTAACATAGATTGTCGGATTTGATACTCTGCTGTATTCTTTAAAATGTTTCTATTGTATGTGAACCATTTTGTTCTTTTTTCAATAAAAACTATTGAAAGTAGAAAATTAATTTAGACAATATACCGAATCCTCCATGAGGCCACACCTCTAAATGCCACCAGTCATGCTTATAAGAAAAAAATGGTCCAAGGCTTTACAACGCCCCATTTCCTTAATGGACTGGGGGAAGATTTGGGATTCTATAGCTAAATCTTCAGGTTGTGTAATACAGAAAGAAAGAGCGGTCAAGATCCTTTTCTTTTGATATAGGACCCCCAATATTCTACATGCTCGTCATCCAGAGACCCCTGAAAACTGCTGGAGGTGTGAAGGGGAAATAGGCACACACTTTCACACTTTTTGGGGATGTCCTGATATTAGACTATTTTGGACCCAGATTCAAAATATGCTGCAGGAGTTGATGGACGTCAATATTCCCCTAAATCCCTGACTGCAATGATTGATGATTCACTGACACGTTTTTTCAAAATTTGGAAGGTATGGGAAGACTCTGTATACCCCTCTAGTATGAACCTTGAGACAATTTAGTAGCATACCCTGTATACAAAGCTAACATACACCCAATAATATAACAACTATCTTCAATTCTTTTTGTGCTGGAACCTGTTTCTGTGCTCTTATGTTTCCTACTCTTATTAATGGCAGTTATACCTGTCTACAACATACACCATAGATTCACAAGACTTCCAGGTGTGATATAATATTATAACTGAAAGTGTGATAATTGTCTTTATTTTATCTGATCTGTATATGATGTTGCCAACCATGTCAAAGCTCAATTTGTTAACGAGAATGTATATTTTCTTGTTGGAAAGAAAACATAATTCAGTCTGTATTGTAAGATTTGAAATTTTCGACAAATAAACAATAAAAAAAAAAAAAAATCAGGTGTCACAGTCAAAACAACAGCGCTATCCTGTAATTTCAGTTTGAAGTTCTGCTGTACTTTATTTTCAAGAGTTTTTATTGGTTTTTATCATGTACAGAGGCTTATACATACAAAAGGGAAGGGAGAGCCTTACCCTGGTTATATACATAACTCCAATCAATCGACGTTAACAGAAATGGATGAGTGTCTCAGACCAATAATGAAACATTGAAAGTAACCCTCACAGTTCTGAACATTTCCCCTGCCCAGCACCCCAAAAGGGAGCAAGCTGCGTCTGGGCCAGGGTCATGTCCGGGCAGGCGTGACCTTCCAAATAGACGACACAATTACAATCAGTAGAGATGCATAGTAAAAACACGGAGACAATAACAGGGCAAAGAATATCCCTTAAAAGCATTGACATACAGCCTATCTCTTTTGAAAACCAAACTGCAAATATGAAAAGGGAAAAAAAGAAACAATAGAGAAAAAGAGGGGGGAGAGAAGGAAGAAAAAAGTGACAGGAAAAATAGAGGGAAAGGCGAGAGAGAGAAAAAAGAAAGAAGAGAATTCAAGGAGTAAAATACATAGAAGGCATCGAGGCATGGCACCTACTAGAGTCAAAGGCTCGCGTTAAGGG
Source organism: Glandirana rugosa (assembly GCA_018402905.1). Lineage (NCBI taxonomy): Eukaryota > Metazoa > Chordata > Amphibia > Anura > Ranidae > Glandirana > Glandirana rugosa. The sequence continues at coordinate 2,161 of BLSH010515012.1, forward strand.
ATCCAGTTGAGATATGTCAGCCAGGGGTCCCATACAATATCAAATTTGGTAGAAGAGTCAAGGGAAGTGCTGCTGTATTTAAGCAATGTAATAATATAAAGTTTAAAACAATTCTTACACATGGAAAATAGGACCCCCACCCCACTGTAAATTTATTTATTTATTTATTGTCATTGGTGTATGGCAATGCCCACCTCCTCGCATATTTTTTTATTTGACAAAACCTTGCCTATTTGTTCACAATTGATTTTTAAGATTCACCCCCATAAATGTAATTGTGCTCAATTTAAGTTTGCAATTTTCAAACTTCATGACAGGTTCAACTAGTGCTTGGTGAATCAAACCCAGACACATACACTGATCAATAATTTTTAGAAAAATTAAGCAAGTTGTAAATGCACCTGATATCTGATTATACTAAAACTATATGCAAACCATATCAATTAACTTATTTCATGTTCTTCGTTTTTATCTGTTGAATACCCCATTCAAACAGTTTGATAAGTGCAAAATAATACAGTGATAGGAGCATACATTCAGTGAGCTCTTACCCACCTGTGGATTCTTCCTGTGCTGCAGTGAAATCTCAAGCAGTGTTATCAGCTTTGCTCAAGTCAACTAAGTGAACTACAGAACAACCCCTCCTATGTTATTTAGATAAAGAGAGGGTAGGTGTTTTGTTTTCTCCTCAAGTACAGTCTACTGAATGAGTGTTGTCACCATGGGACAGGAAGAGTGTTAATGATAGGATCAGTAGGTGAAAATTAGGAAAACAAAGCCTAATTAACCCATTGAATTTAAGTACTGGTAAGCTTCCATATATTACATGTTTGCTTATAAGGTTAGATAAGCTTTAGGTTGATCAGACTTAACCCCTTAACAATGGTGCCTCCCGGAGCTTTAAGGGGTTTCTGATGTCTGGAGGCGGGGCAGGGTTTATGATCATGTTACCACAGTGACTGGTTGTCACAGTGGTCACATGATCAGAAAGCTCCCGAACGCAAGTAGTACTGTAGTAGCTTTCTGTTAGGTGCTGGTAACTGTGATAGGAACGTGCAGGGCGTGTGCTCTTGGCACAGGTTTGTTTACATTTAGTTGCACAATGTGAAGAATCTTGGTGTCAAGGCCCACCCGCCGAGAGGCCACATATTTACGTACTCTCTGCGCCAAGAGGTTGTAAGCATCATGATCAAATTCAACCTCCCTCCAAAGATCAAGCAATTCTGCTCTCTAACCTTTTAACTGGAAAAGGTTTTCTATGGCTTAATGAATTATATGTTTTCTAAAATACCTAAGATATTATTTAAAAAAGAGTGTAGCTCTATTTCTTACAGGCAATTAACACAGCACTTTACGTTTTCACAGCAGTCCCTGCTCTCAAGAAGTGTGGGAAAAAACTCAGAAGAAACCCATGCAATCACAGAGATTACATGCAAATGTCATGCAGAAAGTATCCTGCTTTGGGATTTAAACTGTACTGCAAGGTAGCAGTCCTTACTACTAAACCACTGTAGTAGCGAAGGAAGAGGGACACACCCGCTCCAAGCCTCATCTGGCCTGTTAGATCCTCAATCCACCTCTGTAGGGTGCTGGCTAAGCCACGGTACAAATAGAAAGAACAGAAAGTTCAGACAGCAGCACTCCAATCGATGCTGTTTATTGTTGCATGTATGTACAATGCAGGTACAATCAAATGCCAGCAGAGACAAACATCAGGCAGCAGCTAACGCGTTTCACGTCCAAGATTGACGCTTACTCATAGCTATTACATACATGCAACAATAAACAGCATCGATTGGAGTGCGGCTGTCTGAACTTTCTGTTCTTTCTACTAAGCCACTGTGCTGCCTGATGTTCAATATGTTTAATCTGGTAGTTCTAAGTTTCTATATATAAGATTCTAAGTTCATTTGCTTTCATATTTTTCTTGACACACCAACTTCTATAACTAGAAAGGTCAGTCAATGCTCCAAAAGCAAGTTGGCATTTCACCATTTTTGTTCTGTAATGTGTGCTTTCTTAACAAAGACAGCATGATATTGGAGAACTGTATACCTGTAAGAGGAATGGTAAGACAAGACCATCACTCAAAATTGAAACAAATACAACCAATTATTTCTAGAAAGTTATAAACTTGACCATCATATGCTTTGGATTTAATTGCATAAGACAAATCTCACACATAGTTTGCCAATTTAGTAAACTATATTTTTGTGGTTTAATATGTATAGGAGATCACACAAAAAGTTTGCCTTAATCAGTTATATTGATGTCAGAGTATAACATTATTATGGCAATCACAATGCTGAAAGTGACAACAATGGTAGTGATAATCTTTATCCTTATAACTCATCTTGGCATAGATGCTTTCTATGGTGCTAGTTTGTTTAGCAGAATGCTATGAAGTGGAATTGAAATGCAAACAGGTTATGATTAAAGCATAAGTAGCATTTCAGGATTATGACTGGTAGAAGGGAAACAAAATATTTGGCATGAGAAAATAGTTATTTTGCTTTTCCAAAATTATGCTAAATTTTACCTATATGTGAATTGTACTGGAGTCAGTGAGGAAGGCACCATTATGGTGGTTTAAAGCAGGTTTGAGTGTTGTTATAAGGACTTTAAATGTGCTCTTTATTATTTGTGTGCTGGGTGGTTTTTAACTTTTATTGTTGTATTCTGTTTTGACAATGCTCCAATTTTTGTTTTTGCTACCTTTGTGTATTTTGTTGCTATGTGTTGTTTTGTATTACAGAACAATAAAATATACCAAAGATATAAAATATAAAAAAACAGGAATGCTGCACAGCAAGATGCAGAATAATTCTTTAAGTGCTGTACCTTGTGCAAGCATGTCGGAATAGAACTTATTCCTGCTGGATATTTTAGCTTGGTGTGTGGCATTCCTGTTGCTGACACTATTGATTGCTTCAGTGGAGACAAGCTGAGCAAGCACCTGAGATACAATTGTGGGGTTTGGAGCCTTACTTTGCCTGCAGTGAAATATTTGACAATTGTGATAAACAGGTTCAAATGACAATGTTATGAATTAATTTCTTCATAAGTGAAATGTAAACATGCTCTAAGAAGTTAAAATTTGAAGTCCAGTGCAAAAAGCAATCTGTTTATTTTTCAAAGCTTCCTGTTTATTACAGACAGATTTTCATTTAACCTTACATTATTATTATAATATTATATATGTATATAGCGCCAACAGTTTGCGCAGTGCTTTTCAATGTTAGGGCAAACAGCACAGTTAAAATACAATTCTATACGGGAGGAATCAGAGGGCCCTGCTCATTACAGCTTACAATCTAAAAGGGAATGTCAAGTGATACAAAAGGTAATAACTGTGGGGGATGAGTTGATAAAGAAAATGAAAGTATAGTTGTTAGGTGGAGACAGGATAGGCAAAGGAAAGGAAAAGTTTTCAGGGATCGCCTAAAAGTGGATAGAGTTGAAGATAGTTGGAGGGATCGGGGTAGGGAATTCCAAAGGATGGGATAGGCTTGGGAGAAGTCCTGGAGGTGAGCATGGTAGGAGGTGACAAGGGAGATAGAGAGCAGGAGGTCTTGGGTGGAACGAAAAGATCAATTTGGTTGGTATTTTGAAACTAGGTTTGTGATGTACAGTAGCTTGGGCCAAGTTGTGGATGGCTTTGTAAGTTATTGTTAGCATTTTAAATTGAATTGTGTGGCAGCCAATGGATGGATTGGCAGAGAGAGGTAGCAAACGTTGAGTGGCTTGTAAGGTGGATGAGTCTGGCAGCAGCATTCATGATGGACTGAATAGGGGATAGCCTATTTAAAGGTCAGCCAATGAGGAGGGAGTTGCAGTAGTCAAGGTAAGTGAATTAGGAGCTTTGTGGTTTCATTGGTTAGGAAGGGGCATATTTAGGAGATATTGCGGAGGCTGTGGCAGCAAGCTTTGGAAAGTGATTGAATGTGGGATTCAAAGGAGAGTTTAGGGTCCAGGATAATACTTAGAACCCTGGCATGCAGGGATGGGTTCATGGTTGTGCCATTTCTATTGACAGAGAAGTCAGGGGAAGGAGCACATGGGGGAGAAAATATTATGAGCTTGGTTTTGGACAGAATGAGTTTGAGGAAGTGGTGTGACATCCAGACTGATAGTAAATTAGTGATGCGTGAAGAGACTAATGGAGTGAGCTGAGGGGTAGAGAGATAGATTTGGGTGTCATCAGAGACCCAGAGAGAGGAGGTGTATATTGAAAATAGGAGAGGTCCAAGAACCAAACCTTGGGGGACCCCAACAGAGAAAGAAAGAAGAGAGGACAAAGTAGAATTCTAAGTGACACTGAAGGTGTGGTGGGATAGGTAGGATGAGAGCCAGTGAAGGACACAGTCATGGAGACCAAGGGAGTAAAGTAAAGTAAAGTTTTTTGAGGAGGAGGGGTTGGTCAAAGGCAGCCAAAAGGTCCAAAAGTAGGAGTAAAGAATAATGTCCATTGATTTTTGTTGTTAGTAAGTTGTTTGTGAGTTTTAAAACAGCAGTTTCTGTGGAGTGTTGAGGGTGAAATCCAAACTGAAGGGGATCATGAAGGTTATTCTTAACCGATTCCACACTACGCACTACTGTGGCAATGTGGATGCGTCCCACGAATCGCCGTAAATAGGCAGCGATTCCCGCAGGCGCAGCTAGGGGGCGAGCGTGCGGCCCCTCCGCTGGCACGCTCTCGTGCCCGACCCACTCTGGAGGAGTGTGCCCGCGCCTCGGGCGGACCCGATGTCCGCCGATGAGCCGCGATGAGCTGCCAGAGCCAAAGAGCGGGTTTCCCCGCTCTGTCAATGGGGACATAAGAGATCTACTGATCCCTGTCACTGGGATCAGTTAGATCTCTTATGCCCATGGTAGCCCAGCCCCCCCCCCCCACAGTTAGAACACACCTAGGGAACACAGTTAACCCCTAGATCTCCCCCTGCAGGTTAACCCCTTCCCTGCCAATGACATTTATACAGTAATCAGTGAACATTTAAATTTCTGATCGCTGTATACATGTCATTGGTCCCAAAAAGGTGTCAAAAATGTCCAACATGTCCACCCCAATATCGCAGTACCGCTAAAAGTCACAGATCGCCATTACTAGTAAAGAATAAAAAAAAAATAAAAGCCCAGAAATTAATTCTCATCATCCGTAAACGCAGCAACTTTTGTGCAAATTTTTTACCAAAAATATGAGGAAGAATATAAATCGGCCAAAACCGATGAAAAAAAATGTTTTTTTATATATTTTCTTGGATTTGAATTTTAGCAAAAAGTAAGAAATATTGTTTTTTTTTTGTAAAATTGTTGCTCTTTCTTTGTTTATAGCAGCGATCAGAAAGTACGCAGCAGTGATCAAATACCACCAAAAGATAGCTCTATTTGTGGGGAAAAAAGGATACAAATTTAGTTTGGGTACAACGTCGCACGACCGCACAATTTTCAGTTAAAGCGACACAGTGCCAAATCGCAAAAAGTGCTCTGGTCCTAACCTGGGAAATCCTTCCAGGGGGGAAGTGGTTATTAAGCTGCTCACTCAGTTGGTTGTAGACTAGGCATTCAAGAAGTTTGAAGGAAAAGGCGAGCAAGGCGATTGGGTGTAGGTTGTTAATATTGATAGGGTCCAAGGAAAGCTTTTTAAGTATGGGTGTGACTAGTGCATGTTTTACAGAGTTGGGGAAGGTGCCAGAAGAGAGGGAGAGATTGAAGATGGGGGTTAGAGAGTGTAGGATAGAGTTAGAGGGTGACCGGAGTATTTGACAGGGAACTGGGTCCAGGGGACAGGTGGTTAATTGAGCGTTAGAAATACATTTAGCAATCTTGTCTATAGTAGTGGGGTTAAATAAGGAGAATGTTGATTGTACATATGGACATGGGATGCTAAATGGGGGGATACCTGTAGAGTGGAGATTTCATTGCAAATTAAATCGATTTTATTTTTGAAGTGAATGGCGATCTCCTGGGCAGTGAATGAGTTAGTAGGTGTAGGCAGTGGAGGATGACGTAGAGAGTTAAAGGTAGAGAAGAGTTGATGGCAACTGGATGAGAAGGTGTTAATAAGAGTAATAAAATAGGTGGTGTAGGCAAAAATTGTATTTTTGGAGGGCAGATGTATATTGGTTGAAGTCTTTGTGAGACTTAGTCTTATGCCACAGATGCTCAATAGCGCGGTTATGTTTTTTTAGACTTCTGGTGTCATATGTTTGCCAGGGTTGTAGGGGCCTGATTCTGTGTGTAGTGAGAGGAGCAAGCTCACCCAGGGTGGATGACAGGGATTTACTATAGACAGAAATGGCTAGATTGGAGCAGGACAGGGGTGAGATTTTGTTATAGAGGAGATCAGTAGCAGAATAGAGAAGAGAAGGGTTTAAGTGGCAAAGGTTTCTATGGGCGATTGTTAGGTGATTGGAGGGAAAGGTGGTGGAAGACAGAGAGAGAGTAAAGCTAATAAGGAGATGATCAAAGAGAGGAAAAGGATTGTTGGAAAGATTGCGTGGAGGGCATAGTCATCAAGAATGATTATGGGAGGTCTAGGGGAGTGAGTCCAAAGTAGGCCACTATGGGTGAGGGAATCAGGAGAAGCAGTGTCATATTTATGAAGCCTGGTCACTGATTCCCAAAAAGTGTCAAAAGTGTCAGTTAGGTGTCCGATTTGTCCGCCGCAATATCGCAATTCCCGCTATAAGTTGATGACTAGTAAAAAAATAAAATACATAAAAATTCCAAAAATATATCCTGTAGTTTGTAGACTCTATGACATTTGTACAAACCAATCAATATATGCTTATTGGATTTTTACCAAAAATATGTAGCAGAATACATATTGGCCTAAATTGATGAAGAAATTCGATTTTTTTATTTTTTTTATTGGGTATGTTTTATAGCAGAAAGGAAGAAATATTTTTTTTTTTTTCAAAATCCGCAGAAGTGATCAAATACCACCAAAAGAAAGCTCTATTTGTGAGAAAAAAAAAGGATATAAACTTTACTTGGCTACATCATCGCACAACTGCAAAATTGTCAGTTAAAGTAACAGAGTGCCGTATCGCAAAAAAATGGCCTGGTCATGAAGGGGGGTAAACCTTCCGGAAGCTGATGGTAAAATAAGGATAGCAAAACATATATTTGACCATAATCATTAGATTATTGTCGTCCACTCCAGGAATTGTCAATCAGATCTGATGATGATTCTAATGTCTGTGACAACCTTCAAACATAAGTCACTGACAGTTCTCAGTAGAAACAGAAACTAGCAATTTTGACCCATCACAACCCATATCAGGGATGTCTGATCTTGCATACAGTACATATCCCAAATGCAATCAAAGCAGGCGTGTGCCAGTTTAATAAAGAAAATATTTTCAGGTTGTCTCTAATGCCTTTAGATATTTTAAATCCCAGTTATGTTTTTTTAATGCATTCAATAACTTATCAATAACTCCCATAGAAATTCCTGACATTTACAATACAATATCCTTACCTTAGAATGGTAATATTTAACAGAAATTTGATTAAAACGTAACATACTAAATATTTTTATGCATTTCAGAGAGTGATTAGAGAGTAGAGGTTAATGATTAATACTCTGAATGGTCTAAGGCTAACAGTGGTATACCCCAAGGTTCAGTGTTGGGACCCTTACGTTTTAACATATTTATAAATGATAGGGTCTGAGATTAAAAGTACCATTTCAGTCTTTGCAGACGACACCAAGCTATGCAGTGAAATAACATCCTTACAGGATGTCTCCAATTTACAAGCCAACTTCAATGTACTGTTTAATTTGGCAACTACAGTGCCTTGAAAAAGTATTCATATTTTTCAAATTTTGTCATGTTACAACCAAAAACGTAAATGTATTTTATTGGGATGTTATGTGATAGATCAACACAAAGTGGCACATAATTGTGAAGTGGAAGGAAAATGATACATTATTTTCAAATTGTTTTACAAATAAATATCTAAAAAGTGTTACAGGCATTTGTATTCAGCCCCCTTTAACTAAAATCTAGTGGAACCAGTTGCCTTCAGAAGTCACCTAATTCGTAAATATAGTCCACCTATGTGTAATTTAATCTCAAGATAAATACAGCTGTTCTGGGAAGCCCTCAAAGGTTTGTTAGAGAACCTTAGTGAACAAACAGCATCATGAAGGCCAAGGAACACACCAGACAGGTCAGGCATAAAGTTCTAAAGAAGTTCAAAGCAGGGTCAGGTTATAAAAAAATATCCCAAGCTTTGAACATCTCACGGAGCACTGTTCAATTCATCATCCAAAAATTGAAAGAATATGGCACAATTGCAAGCCTACCAAGACATGGCCGTCCACCTAAACTGACAGTCCAGGCAAGGAGAGCATTAATCAGAGAAGCAGCCAAGAGGCCCATGGTAACTCTGTAGGAGCTTCAGAGATCCACAGCTCAGGTGGGAGAATCTGTCCACAGGACAACTATTAGTCGTGCACTCCAAAAATCTAGCCTTTATGGAAGAGTGACAAGAAGAAAGCCATTGTTGAAAGAAAGCCATAAGAAGTCCAGTTTGCAATTTGTGAAAAGCCATGTGGGGGACACAGGAAACACGTGGAAGAAGATGCTCTGGTCAAATGAGACCAAAATGTAACTTTTTGGCCTAAAAGCAAAATGCTATGTGTGTCGGAAAACTAACACTGCACATCACCCTGAACACACAATCCCCAACTGTGAAACATGGTGGTGGCAGCATTATGTTGTGGGGATGCTTTTCTTCAGCAGGGACAGGGAAGCTGGTCAGAGCTGATGGGTATATGGATGGTTCACCTTCCAGCAAGACAGTGACCCTAAGCATATAGCCAGAGCTACAATGGAATGGTTTAGTTCAAAGTATATCCATATGTTAGAATGGTCAAAGTCTAGACCAAAATCCAATTGAGAATTTGTGGCAAGACTTGAAAATTGCTGTTCACAGACGTTCTCTGTCCAATCTGACATCTGCAAAGAAGAATGGGCAAAAATTGCACTCTCTACATGTGCAAAGCTGGTAGAGACATACCCAAAAAGACTTGCAGCTGTAATTGCAGCGAAAGGTGGTTCTACAAAGTATTGACTCAGGGGGGCTGAATACAAATGCACGCCACCCTTTTCAGATTTTTTTTTGTAAAACATTTTGAAAAACCATTATCATTTTACTTTCACTTCACAATCATGTGCCACTTTGTTTTGGTCTATCACATAAAATTCCAATAAAATACAGTTAGGTTTTTGATTGTAACATGACAAAATGTGGAAAATGTCAAGGGGTATGAATACCTTTCTAGGCACTGTATGTGGCAGATGAGGTTTAATGTTGAAAAATGTAAAGTTATGCACTTAGGGCTAAGAATATGCATGCATCTTACATGCCAGGAGGAGTAAAACTGGGGTAATGAATGGTGGAGAAGTATCTGGGTGTTTTGGTATATCATACGCTTAATAATAGCATGCATTGCCAAGCTGCGGTTTCCAAAGTAAGCAAAGTTATTTCTTGTATTAAGAGAGGTATAGAATCCAGAGAGAGAGATATAATTTTACCCCTGTACAAATCAACGGGTAAAATACAGTTCAGTTTTGGGTACCAGTTCACAAAAAGGATATTGGGGAACTGGAGGAAGTGCAGAGAAGAGTAACCAAACTTATAAGAAGCATGGAGGGGATCAGCTATGAGGAAAGATTAGAGGAACTGAATTTTTTTCTCTCTTGAGAAGAGGAGATTAAGGGGGATATGATCAACATGTATAAAAACATAACTGGTCCATATAGTGAACTTGGTGTTGAGTTATTCACTCTAAGGTCATCACAGAGGACAATGGGCATTCTTTATGTCTAGAGGAAAAGAGATTTATTTCCAGACATGAAAAGGTTTCTTCACAGTAAGAGTTGTGAAAATGTGGAACAGACTCCCTAGGAGCTGTTTCTTTCCAGCTCAATAGATTGCTTTAAAAAAGGCCTGGATTATTTCTTAAATGTATATAATATAACTGAGAAAAAAAGGAGGGGTTTGGTCTAGTGATTGCTCTCTACTTATAACAGACCTCCATCCCTGAAACAACATTGTAGAAAGAGGAATTTTTAATTGGTACCTTTTTTTGTAGACATTTCAAATCTGTCCTGAGGAAGCGAGCCGTGCTCGTGAACCGCGTCGAGATTATAGATGCTTATTGTAACCATCATCATTCTACTAGTTATCATGCTTCTATATGTTTTTGACTGTAATACTCTATACCATACTGCATTTCAATGGATATTATATGTACATTCATGCCCTATCGTACCATGACGTTTGTATGATCTGCCAATAAAAATGCATTACTCTATTACTCTAACTGTGTGTTGACCTTATACAGACCTCATCTAAAGTCCCAGGGGGCGCTTTTTCCTCTTTCTACAATTTTGTTTCAGGGATGGAGGTCTGTTATAAGTAGAGAGCAATCACTAGACCAAACCCCTCCTTTTTTTCTCATATGTACCAGGTGGAAGACACCTACAGCCCCTCAACGGTCTACTGTTGCCCTCGGGTCTCACACACCCATACATAGTATTTGTGTGTATTTGTAGTATTACCTTTCCATTTAAGTTGACCTTTCTATTTCATTGTATTTCATATTTATTGTTATATTTATTTTTTATTTTTCATTATTTTTTTATTTTTTATTCTTATTTTTGTTATATATATTTTTGACATCTACAGGTGTTGGTCGCTATCCAGATCTGGCTTCATGTTCTGCCCCTTCTGGTTGTTTGCGGTATGTTGGTCTGTTCCCGGGAGCTGCGATGTGTTTAGGGGGCCTTCTTTGCCCCCGTGCTGTCCCCTCCTCCCTGCTTGTCAGGTGAGCGGGGCCACTGCACATCGGCGCCATGCACTGCATTCAGTGTGGGGCATCCTATCCTTCTAGGATCCCCATGGGCTTCTGTGTGGACATCCATCCCGCTGGCCTGCTAGGTTCGTGCCTGCACACTCCCGCTGCGGTAGATGTGGTGCGCTGCCACTTCACGGCCAGCTGATGCATGACACTTTGGGTGGAGCCGGCGGCGTCCATTCAGGTACAAAGGTGGGGGGTCAGCCCGGCAGCTCTTCCTTCATACTCTACAGACACCTGCATTCATGTCATACACACTGGACGGGTAAGTGAGATCTTATGGCCCATGCCCTGCTCTATACTTAGCCAACTGCATTTTCACTACACCTTACCACTTGTCTCCATCCGTCACTCTCGGCTACTTCCCATGCTTTTGATCCTTCCTGCACCTGCATGCACCTTTACACCACATCACACCATGCTTTCATCACTTTCCATTCGTCCTCCACTATCTCGTCCCCTGCATCTTTCCCACATATTCATTCTCATGTTTACCCACCAAGCAATGTATTCATGTTTACGCTTATATCTAATGTTTACCGTAATGACCCATTGATACTTATATATACACCCCCTTTTTCAGTACTTTGCTTTTGGACTGTGGTACATGCTATGGGACACACCTTTTCACCAAGTTGTCTGCCGAGCCTGTCCCCTGCTGGGTTCCCGTTTGGGGGCCGCCGGCACCGCCCCCTCAGCTCCCGGGCCAGGTACCATCCGTTGCTTCCATGGGGTGTTATCCTTGAAGCCATTTTTGGACTGTAAGTATGGACTACCTACACTATTAGGTCCCCTGCCTTTTACCTCACCTGCGAAATTGTTTTATTTTATTTTATTTTTTTTTCTCAATAGTTTATATTAAGGATTTATCATATTACATTTATAACATTAGCGTTAGATAACTGATGTTTCAATATCAAATACAATTTGAAGATTAGGTGATAACAGATGAGATACAGATGAAATGCAAGTAAAGTCCAGTGAACTCTAAAGGTTTACATAAACCAGTGAAGAATATAATATTGTGAGCTGGTAGCTCAGGAGATCATAAATTGAGCAGTAGTGGTGGTGCAAGTTATTTACGTATGCCCTTAGTGAGTGTTTTTACTGATATGAAATGAAAGCCCATTATCGGTATAATTGGTGTTCATCCATTTTTAAGTCTCTGAGATATGCCCGAGATAATGTGGTCTAGAGTTATAGGTATTTTGTTCCCATGTTCCATTTTGTGTTCTTGATTTTATCCCATTATGTCTGAGTGGG
>BLSH010515028.1:9716-20019 GCA_018402905.1 Glandirana rugosa
AACTTACGATTTAACACAATAATGGTAACAATTAGGTAAAATACGAACGGATGAATGGTTGGTATAACCCACTGTAATATAATTTCGCCAACAGATGGGTTTTTATTTTTTTATTTATTTTTATTTTTGGACGTTCTGTTATCGTATTACTCGATCATACGTGGCGTATGATCGAGTAATACTTTATGAGTGGAACTTTGCTTTTAGGCTTACTCGGCGAGCCAGGGGAGGCACCCTCGCCTGTAGAAGTGGGCCTAGAACGAAGGTCCATGCGCCGAGGCCGCGACACTGACCGGCCTGGTTTAGAAGATATTCCCTTTCTAATTTAATGTAACGTTACGGCGCATGCGCCGTATATGTCTCGGCAAAGTCCGGCATTAGTTCCGGACCCTGCCGGGAAAAACGGGTCTCACGCGCATGCGCGGGAGTGACGTCTCACGGCTCCGGCCAGTCACAGCGCCGGAGCCGCGTACCTGGAAGCAAGATCCGGGTGAAGATGTCCGCTCCCACGGAGGGGACCGAGCGGCTCATTCGGATTTTCGTTTCAAGGTGAGTATTTCATAATGAGCTAGTATGCGGTGCATACTAGCTCATTATGCTATTGTCTTGCAGGTTTTTATTTTTATTTATTTTTTTATTTTTGGGTAGACAACCGCTTTAATATAATGTCACCCAATATGGTTGGTAAGTAGGCAAGCATAAAATGGATTAACAATGGTAATAACACAATTTAGCATTCAAAGTGATTAACAGTAAGGATTAGGCATAAGATGACATTTGGCATGCAGATCACCATAAACAGTAGCAAGGTCACCTCAAGTACAGCAGCGAGCAGTAATAAAGTTAAATCTACCAAATGCTAGAACTATACTTCCAGAGCTCATTTATGGCAATGATGCTAGTCCTAGACTGACTGAGTTTGCACTGTCTAAAACAAAAACAGGATGGTAGTGGAGGAGGCAGAGGAACAAACAGGGCCAGATTTACATAGGGGCTATTGAAGCTGTAGCTCCAGGCCCCTACCTCAAGATAGGCCCATGCCATTGATTCATTAATGCTGTTTAGCTCTGCTGTGGGTGTACATGACTGTTATGTAAATCACGGGCGGAAGGCGCTATTGTTATGTAAATCACAGACGGCAGGCGATATTGTTATGTAAATTGCGGGCAGCAGATGAGTTCCACACAGTGTAGTGTAGCACAGCATAGAGGCTGACTCTTGTTCCTTCCCCACAGCTTTCACAAAATTTCCTCATAACTCCTGCCCCTACAGTGAGAGTCTCACTTGCTGGGCACTCATGCTTGTTTTTTGCTGGTGGAGGGAGTGTGAGGAAGGATCCACCCATTCTCTTTGGCCGAGGGTATCATCTGTCAATTACACTAGCTCCGCCCCCTGTATCTCGGTAGTGCATGTGGGGGAGAATGGCCGGCACAAGCAAAGCGGCGCCCCAGGAGTGATTGGAGAGGGTGCAGTGCCCAGTCTACTTCTCATGCAATCAACAGATCTATCTGTTCTATGAACAAAAGCATTCTACAGTACATGATGGTGAGCCACAAATGCTGATTGTTGTTACTTCCTCACACTGCAAAGTGAATGATGTGTTTTATGCAAACATCTTCTAGCTGAAAAGGTGCCAGTAGCAAGAATGAATGATCACCATAGTAAAGATGTAAGAAAAAAAATTATGACATCTGAACATCTTCCAGCAAATTTTAAGTGCATTCCTCCCTTACTATAGTAGCGAGATTTATAAATATTTTTTTTCTACCTTTGGGAAGAAGGATGCAGACTCACCATAAGTACAGAGAGAAAACAATTACTCTGTATGTGTTTTGTTCACATCATGCAGGGCTGTAGATAATTTTTTGTCCTGGGGGGGTTCAGCAGCAGGTACCAAGTGGTGAACCAGAGGTGGTGGTCTGGGGGGAGAACCAAGCAGCGCTGTGTGGGTCGAGGGAGCATGGCTCCCTCGACCCACACAGCACAGGAGCGAGCATGCACTGTGTGCCCCATAGCAAGCAGAGTTGTCATTAAGATTCCACTGACACCCACTGTAGATTGCAAGGGCAGTGTAATTTGAATGTGGTGCAGGATCAGGGCCACCTTTCATATTGATTGGACCCTGGGCAAACATCCCCCCCCCCCATTCACATCATGACTGTTTACTGATTGGTTGCTGGAGGTTAAAGCACATCATTACCACTCACTGATTGGTTGCTGGAGGTTACAGCACATAATCTTACTGCCTGCACACCATGACTGGGGAGGTGGGGATTCACCAATAGACAGAAAACTTCTAGAACGTATTATTAGCAATGAGCAGAGCACAAACACCTATGAAAGTAGGGACTGCAGTGTGTGAAAGAGGCCTTCATGGTGAAAGGTCTACTTTAAACCAGAACAGCTTGTTCTGACTCTCATACACTCCATTTGTTGTGTGGATGTATAGCTTAGTTTGAGACTGCATCCCAGTGATGGCCAACCAATGAGGTCTTTGAGGGCCTCAACTGCAGCCCCTGACACACCAAAGGGTTGTGCATATCATTTACTGCCAGACATACCAGGTGAGATGGTCAGAGACTGCAGGCGTACAAGAGATGGTCAGAAACTGCAGGCGTACTACAGGAGATGGTCAGAGATTGCAGACATAGTACAGGAGATGGTCAAAGACTGCAGACGTACTAGAGGAGATGGTCAGAAACCGCAGACGTACTACAGGAGATGGTCAGAGATTGCAGACCTAGTACAGGAGATGGTCAGAGACTGTAGACATAGTACAGGATATGATCAGAGACTGCAGACATAGTACAGGAGAGGGTCAGAGACTGTAGGTGTACTACAGGAGATGGTCAGAGACTGCAGACTACTACAGGAGATGGTCAGAGACTGCAGGCGTACAAGAGAGGGTCAGGGACTGCAGAGATGCTACAGGAGATGATCAGGGTCTGCAGACATACTACAGGAGATGTTCAGGGACTGCAGGTGTACAAGAGATGGCCAGAGACTGCAGACGTACTACAGGAGATGGTCAGAGACTGCAGACATACTACAGGAGATGGTCAGAGACTGCAGGTATACAAGAGATTGTCAGAGACTGCAGACGTACTACAGGAGATGGTCAGAGACTGCAGACATAGTGGAGGAGATTGTCAGAGACTGCAGCTGTACTACAGAAGATGGTCAGAGACCATCCATATACTGTCTTATCTCCTATCCCTGTACATTGTCTGCTGAACACTCACAATGGTCCTTCCTGATCACCATAACAGGTGCTGTCAGTGTCCCTCCCACACCACACATGTCATTTACTTACTGTGTGACAGGTTCCAGACTTTCAGCATGGACTGTACCTTTCTTCCCCACTGATCACAGGTCTGGTTGTTAGAGGGTGGAGTGATTGGCTGTTAGGGGGATGTGGAGGTCACGTGATGGCAGGTCAGGTAGTGGTTGGTTAGGGATTGGAAAAGATGATGGAGCACCAAGCCGGGAACCAAGCTGTACAGCTGTAGTCCAACTCCACCCCAGTAGTATTTGGTCACCATCTTATTTACGGGCAGCGCAGGTGCAAGGGGCAGCTGCTTTGTGCCCCACAACGACTGGTGCTGGGCCCAGGGCAGCTGCTTATTTTGCCCCACGTTAAAGACAACCTTGTGAGGGAGAATCGTTGCAGGTTTTCTGCACCACATGCTAGTGTGAACCAGGGCTTATTATTGCCTTTTCAACACAATTAAAAAAGGGCCAGGGCACTTAGGGCAGCAAACAGTCCAGCCTGGCTCTGCAATGTTGTTGTGCCTGGCAAACCTTCAGCCCTTTGGCTCTGCAGTCAGCACCACAACATAGCTGACAGAGCCAGGCTGGACTGTCAGTACCAACCAAGCAGTGGAAAATGGTAACCCACGAATCCAGTGATTAGTGAATAATTTTGCCAGTTGCCACAGACTCACTTACCTCAATGGCAGCACTGCAGTGGTGATAAGTGGTCGAAAAGGAAAGAGGGAGGCTCAGCTCCTTAGCAGCAGTACTGCCTCCTTGCATGTCCTCTGCTCCATTTTCCTCCGAAGTCCAAGGTGGGAAGTACAGAGTGTAGAGCCGTCCGCTCCCACTGTGTCTATGATCTGTCTGCCGGGAACCCAGCACAGCCTGGTCATAACAGCGTGACATATGTGCCTGTGATGGTGTGCCTTACACCCGACCTGCTGCATCCACTTCACCCGCAATACTGACTGCTGTGCTCTGCTGTTTGTTTTTGTGGTGCTGGTGCCATGAGAGACAACAGGGCAGAGACACTTTTTATTTTTGTCAGGATGCTCTGGGGGGGGGGGGTTGAACACCCCAAACCCCCCCTTATCTACAGCCCTGACATCATGCATGAGCTGTGGTGTGTTGTGTAAAAATGCAGCATGTCTACATTTTTATTGCAGCACAGCGCACGTCACGACAGCACAAAGTGTAATGAATTGTCTTTCATTATTTTGACTAGATTTAAAAAAAGGAAAAATTAAAGTGATTGTAAAGCTTCCTTTTTTTTTTTTTTTTTTTAGAATAACAAACATGTCATACTTACCTCGTTTGTGCAAGGGTTTTGCACAGAGTGGCCCCCGATCCTACTCTTCTGGGGTCCCCCTGCGGTGCTCCTGGCTCCTCCCTGCATCACGTGCCCCCACGGGGCAGTGCTTCCCTGGGGACACTCGTGCGGGCGCGCTCCCGAGTCCTGCTGCTACGTCCATTGACACAGACAGCAGGACTCGGCCCTGCCCTCCCACTCCCACATCATTGAATTTGAATGACAGCAGCGGAAGCCAATGGCTGTGCTGCTATCAATCTATCCAATCAGGTTCCAAGACACCAGCTGAAGCGGGTGGGTTCTGGGAAGACTGGGTTCAGGTAAGTAGAAGGAGGGCTCTGGGGGGCAGCTACACTAAAGGAGGATTTTCTCCTTATTGCATAGAATGCATGAAGGTGAAAAATCCCTAGGGTTTACAACCCCTTTAAACAACGCAAAGTATTTTACCAATTGCACACAACAGAGGACACAAATCAAATGGACCATAACGCATGCCCACTGGTGTGAACGGACCCCAGGTGCTTACAGCTGTGTCAAATACAAAGTTCCTCCTTCCCAATGAATTGATTATCTTTATAGTGAGTGTAAGGCAGGCCAGACATTACTCTTTTTTTTTTTTTTCATTCAACCATTGTGTTGAATGAAAAAAAAAAAAAGGAACCGATTCCCCCATCCACACAATCACTCCTGCTGTGCTTTTATATTCTGCTGGCAGGGAGCCTCCCCTGCTATCAGAATACAATGATCAGTGCTGCCGCCTGTAACTGGCGGCACTGGTCATTTAGGAAAAGCCCGACAGGCTAGTTGTACACAAGATGATCGATAGATCAATTTCTGTACAACAAGCTAGCCTGTACAGTGTACATGAATTAAAATTCACCCAGTCCCTGTTGAATTGGCCAAATTTTGATCCATGTATGGCCGGCCGGCTTTAACAAAACCCCCTCCCCCCAACCATAGCTATACAGTATATACCATAGCTAACCAAAGCAGAGGGTTGCCACAGGGCAATGAGCTGAGGGGGCCCTGTCATTCTGTATGGGGGTCCCATGACTACTGCAGGCTGCCTGCTGCAATATCAGTCCCTGCACTGTGCAGCTAAATTGTAGAAGGAGGAGAACAATGTGCCCAAAGACATTTTGTTGATGGCGTCTACTGATAGCAAACTCCCTGACAAAGGTGTGCTGACAGCAGCTGTGACATCAGTTTAGGCAGCTTGCAGCACAGTATCACTGGCTCTCCAAAAATAAAACCCCTACACACACCCACTGAACCCTTTCCTGCACCTAGCCACAGTGCAGGTAGTGATATCACAGCAGGTGGGACAACAGCAAGCTCTACCACTGGTCCAGGCTGACCAGAAGCTCTAATTACTGCAAAAGAGTGTAGTGGATTTGCTGGCATTCTCTGTGAAAAGTGGGATCAGCAGCCCTGGATCTGGAGGAGGAGCTCCTTGAGTGAGGAGTCTGCTGAGCAAAATATACCTCTGAAGGAAGCTAGTGGTAACATTGTAAAATAAACCTCTGGAGGAAGCTAGTGGTAACATTGTAAAATATACCTCTGGAGGAAGGTAGTGGTAACATTGTAAAATAAACCTCTGGAGGAAGCTAGTGGTAAGATTGTAAAATATACCTCTGGAGGAAGCTAGTGATAACATTGTAAAATAAACCTCTGGAGGAAGCTAGTGGTAACATTGTAAAATATACCTCTGGAGGAAGTTAGTGGTAACATTGTAAAATAAACCTCTGGAGGAAGCTAGTGGTAACATTGTAAAATATACGTCTGGAGGAAGGTAGTGGTAAGATTGTAAAATAAACCTCTGGAGGAAGCTAGTGGTAAGATTGTAAAATATACCTCTGGAGGAAGCTAGTGATAACATTGTAAAATAAACCTCTGGAGGAAGCTAGTGGTAACATTGTAAAATATACCTCTGGAGGAAGTTAGTGGTAACATTGTAAAATAAACCTCTGGAGGAAGCTAGTGGTAACATTGTAAAATATACGTCTGGAGGAAGGTAGTGGTAAGATTGTAAAATAAACCTCTGGAGGAAGCTAGTGGTAAGATTGTAAAATATACCTCTGGAGGAAGCTAGTGATAACATTGTAAAATAAACCTCTGGAGGAAGCTAGTGGTAACATTGTAAAATATACCTCTGGAGGAAGTTAGTGGTAACATTGTAAAATAAACCTCTGGAGGAAGCTAGTGGTAACATTGTAAAATATACCTCTGGAGGAAGCTAGTGGTAACATTGCAAAATATACCTCTGAAGGAAGCTAGTGATAACATTGAAAAATATACCTCTGGAGGAAGTTAGTGGTAACATTGTAAAATATACCTCTGAAGGAAGCTAGTGGTAACATTGTAAAATATACCTCTGGAGGAAGCTAGGGTAACATTGTAAAATATACCTCTGGAGGAAGCTAGTGGTAACATTGTAAAATATACCTCTGAAGGAAGCTAGTGGTAACATTGTAAAATATAACTCTGGAGGAAGCTAGTGGTAACATTGTAAAATATACCTCTGGAGGAAGTTAGTGGTAACATTGTAAAATATACCTCTGAAGGAAGCTAGTGGTAACATTGTAAAATATAACTCTGGAGGAAGCTAGTGGTAGCATTGTAAAATATAACTCTGGAGGAAGTTAGTGGTAACATTGTAAAATATAACTCTGGAGGAAGCTAGTGGTAACATTGTAAAATATACCTCTGAAGGAAGCTAGTGGTAACATTGTAAAATATACCTCTGGAAGAAGCTAGTGGTAACATTGTAAAATATACCTCTGAAGGAAGCTAGTGGTAACATTGTAAAATATACTTCTCTGGAGGAAGCTAGTGATAACATTAAAAAATATACCTCTGGAGGAAGCTAGTGGAAACATTGTAAAATATACCTCTGGAGGAAGCTGGTGGTAACATTGTAAAATATACTTCTCTGGAGGAAGCTAGTGGTAACATTGTAAAATATACCTCTGGAGGAAGCTAGTGGTAACATGGTAAAATATACCTCTGGAAGAAGCTAGTGGTAACATTGTAAAATATACCTCTGAAGGAAGCTAGTGGTAACATTGTAAAATATACCTCTGAAGGAAGCTAGTGGTAACATTGTAAAATATACCTCTGGAGGAAGCTAGTGGTAACATGGTAAAATATACCACTGGAAGAAGCTAGTGGTAACATTGTAAAATAAACCTCTGAAGGAAGCTAGTGGTAACATTGTAAAATATACTTCTCTGGAGGAAGCTAGTGGTAACATTGTAAAATATACCTCTGGAGGAAGCTGGTGGTAACATTGTAAAATATACCTCTGGAAGAAGCTAGTGGTAACATTGTAAAATATACCTCTGGAGGAAGCTGGTGGTAACATTGTAAAATATACCTCTGGAGGAAGCTAGTGGTAACATTGTAAAATATACCTCTGGAGGAAGCTAGTGATAACATTGTAAAATATACCTCTGGAGGAAGCTGGTGGTTACATTGTAAAATATACCTCTGGAGGAAGCTAGTGGTAACATTGTAAAATATACCTCTGGAGGAAGTTAGTGGTAACATTGTAAAATATACCTCTGGAGGAAGCTGGTGATAACATTGTAAAATATACCTCTGGAGGAAGCTGGAGAGAACATTGTAAAATAAACCTCTGGAGGAAGCTAGTGGTAACATTGTAAAATATACCTCTGGAGGAAGCTAGTGGTAACATTGTAAAATATACTTCTCTGGAGGAAGTTAGTGGTAACATTGTAAAATATACCTCTGGAGGAAGCTGTTGGTAACATTGTAAAATATACCTCTGGAGGAAGCTAGTGGTAACATTGTAAAATATACCTCTGGAGGAAGCTGGTGGTAACATTGTAAAATATATCTCTGGAGGAAGCTGGTGGTAACATTGTAAAATATACCTCTGGAGGAAGCTAGTGATAACATTGTAAAATATACCTCTGGAGGAAGCTGGTGGTAACATTGTAAAATATACTTCTCTGGAGGAAGCTAGTGGTAACATTGTAAAATATACCTCTCGAGGAAGCTAGTGGTAACATGGTAAAATATACCTCTGGAAGAAGCTAGTGGTAACATTGTAAAATATACCTCTGAAGGAAGCTAGTGGTAACATTGTAAAATAAACCTCTGAAGGAAGCTAGTGGTAACATTGTAAAATATACCTCTGGAGGAAGCTAGTGGTAACATTGTAAAATATACCTCTGGAGGAAGCTGGTGGTAACATTGTAAAATATATCTCTGGAGGAAGCTGGTGGTAAGTTTGTAAAATATACCTCTGGAGGAAGCTAGTGGTAAGTTTGTAAAATATACCTCTGGAGGAAGCTAGTGATAACATTGTAAAATATACTTCTCTGGAGGAAGCTAGTGGTAAGTTTGTAAAATATACCTCTGGAGGAAGCTAGTGGTAACATTGTAAAATATATCTCTGGAGGAAGCTAGCGGTAACATTGTAAAATACACCTCTGGAGGAAGCTAGTGGTAACATTGTAAAATATACCTCTGGAGGAAGCTAGTGGTAACATTGTAAAATATACCTCTGGAGGAAGCTGGTGGTAACATTCTAAAATATACCTCTATAGGAAGCTAGTGGTAACATTGACAAGGTTCCAAAATCATAACACCTCCCTCCAATCCCATTTTAATTACAGTCCACCCCCTCTCCTAGTCACAGCGACTCCCTGCCACCATAAACCCCCACTCCATACCAACTCACCTTCTCTACATCGTTACAGCATCTCCCACCCACCTCTCGCTGGTCACCGCGCCTCTCTACCAACTACTTTACTTTACAGACCACAGCACCTCTGAATGCAAACCTCTCCTCCATTATGCTACCTCCAGTCTACCCATCTTTTACCTCTTCCAGAACTTCCCTCCTATCCATCTCCCACCACCCTGTTTCATTACACTGCCTTTGTGCCATGCATCTCTCACCCTCCAGGCCACAGCACCTACCTTCCACCTCATACCCTCCACCTTACCCACCCCAACACTCACTTGCCAACCCTTCCCCTTTCCCTATGGTGTGTGTGTGGGGTGGGGGGTGCAGCTTAGTATCTTTGCCTTGGGCACTGGATGGCCTTGTCCCAGGATGGGTGACAGGTGGCATTGATATGTAAATCACAGGGCATATTCATAGGTATATCATCACCACTGATGAATGCTGCCAACATTGGGGATATAAACATGCCCTACCTGCCACTGGCACTGAGCCTGCCATCAGTCTGTACTGCAAAGGTGAGCAGATAGGGGAAGGGGGATGTCCAGAAGTAACAGAGGAAGGATTACAGTTTGGAGTGTTAGCTCTCTATTTTCAGTGTACAGAAAATCATAAGTAATGGCAGTGTTTCATTTTTAAATGATTGTGCTGAGGTTTTTTTTTATATGTCCCTGAGACTCTGGCTTGCAGGATGGCAATTTCAGTATATTTTATGAGTACAAAAACGCTTTTTTTTTTTAACTATGTCCCTTTAAGCCCCTCCCACTCTTACCCCATTCTGGACCCACCCACAGTTTGCCATGGCATGCTACAAGAGCCACATTACTACTTTACTTAAGCTACCCAGAAGCACCCTCTCTCTCCCCCATCTCTTACCCTCCTCTCTCTCATCCCCCTCTCTTTCTCTATCATCTGCCCTTACCCCATCTCTATTTAATTTAATTTGTTTTAATAGTTTATTTTAACAAAAATTATTTGTGTTTTCATTTTATTTATTACCAAAAAAAGGCCCACCAAAATCCTTA
>BLSH010515048.1:35329-48600 GCA_018402905.1 Glandirana rugosa
CTCTCTTTATCCGGAAAAAACATGTATTTTTCAGTATCTAGAAACGTAAGTCGAGTACCATTTATCCCCGTTTATGTTTTAACAAATATCAAAACGAGTCACATCAAGACTAATTGACATTACGTATTATTGTTTATTATGACGCGAGTGTACAGTGAGATTGGTTTTGTACAACCTTATCGAGAGTATGGTGAGACCGTACATCTCCCATTTGTACCCGTCTCCCTTTCTTCCAGGGTTCCTTCAGGTACCCATTTCAGGCCTTCTCCACACGTTAAGTTCCGTCGGCCGATTCGCCTCGTCCTTCTGAGACATCTGGTTCTGTATTTGTTCTCTCGTCGCGGAGATTCACGTTATGCCTTTATCATTAAAGAAGGTATTGCACTTAGAGGCGCTGCTCTCTTGTTTATGTCTTGGTCTACAGAGTCTTCCTGCTCCGCTTAGCCGGCTGCCTTGAATTGCACACCTCTTCCGGACTTTACCCATGGACTTCCTTGGGACCTTCTTTCCCTCTGCCCATGTTTACCCTCTACATGCCAGAGTGGTATGAGAGCTATTCCAACATGTTTTGGTTAGAGTGACATGTGAGCGCAGTATTATTTGTTATTATGCATTACAGTTAATCAGAACTACACTGAGCAAAACTATAAACAATTTTGTATTTGCCCCTATTTACCATGAGCTGAATGCAAAGATCTATGACTTTTTATGTACAAAAAAGGCCTATTTCTCTCAACTATTGTTCACAAATCTGTCTAAATATGTGTTAGCGAGCACTGTGGCATATCAAGATGCTGATTAGACAGCATAATTATTGCACAGGTGTGCCTTAGGCTGGCCACAATAAAAGGCCACTCTAAAACGTGCAGTTTTATCACACAGCACAATGCCATAGATGTCGCAAGTTTTTAGGAAGCGTGCAAATGGCATACTGACTGCAGGAATGTCCACCAGAGCTGTTGCCCTTGAATTGAATATTCATTTCTCTACCATAAGTCATCTCCGAAGGCATTTCAGAAAATTTGGCAGTACATCCAACCGGCCTCATAACTGAAGACCACGTGTAACCACACCAGCCCAGCACCTCCACATCCAGCATCTTCACCTCCAAGATCGGCTGAGACCAACCACCCGGACAGCTGCTGCTACAATCGGCTCGCATAACCAAAGAATTTCTGCACAAACTGTCAGAAACCGTCTCAGGGAAACTCATCTGCATGCTTGTCATCCTCATCGGGGTCTCGACCTGACTGCAGTTTGTCGTCGTAACCGGCCTGAGTGGGCAAATGCTCACATTCGATGGCGTCTAGCACTTTGGAGAGGTGTTCTCTTCATGGATGAATCCCGGTTTTCACTGCACAGGGCAGATAGCAGACAGCATGTATGGCATCGTGTGGGTGAGAGGTTTTCTGATGTCAACATTGTGGATCGAGTCGCCCATGGGGTTATGGTATGGGTAGGCGTATGCTATGGACAGCGAACGCAAGTGAATTTTATTGATGGCATTTTAAATGCACAGAGGTACCGTGATGAGATCCTGAGGCCCATTGTTGTGCCATTCATGCCCCATGTTGCAAAGATCTGTACACAATTCTTGGAATCTGAAGACATCCCAGTTCTTGCATGGCCAGCATACTCACCGGACATGTCACCCATTGAGCATGTTTGTGATGCTCAGGATGGGCGTATACAACAGCGCGTTCCAGTTCCAGTTCCTGCCAATATCCATTGAAGAGGAATGGACCAACATTCCACAGGCCACAATCAACAACCTGACCAACTCTATGCGAAGGGGATGTGCTGCACTGCGTGAGGCAAATGGTGGTAACACCAGATACTGACTGGATTTCAGACCCCCCAATACAGTAAAACTGCACATTTTAGAGTGGCCTTTTATTGTAGCCAGCCTAAGGCACACCTGTGCAATAATCATACTGTCTAATCAGCATCTTGATATGCCACACCTGTGAGGTGGATGGATTATCTCGGCAAAAGAGAAGTGCTCACTAACACAGATTTAGACAGATTTGTGAACAATATTTGCGTACATAGAAAAAGGCATAGATCTTTAAAGTTAAGCTCATAATAAATAGGGACAAACACAAAACTGTTGCATTTATAATTTTGCTCAGTGCATTTAGGTCTATATACCTGTTAACTAATGTTCATCCTAAGTTACTTGTTCCAGTTAAGTTGATTTTATGGATGCTATGGGCTTGAAGAACTTTGTCTGATCATTGGGGACCAAAAAGTTTAGTGGGGGGGGGGGGAGTATGTAGCCAGGCGCTGGGCTTCTATGCAGATCACTGAGAATCCTGAGTGCTGCAATTTGGAATGCAGCCACATAACAAGACCCATAGCCTCTGTGGATTACAGATTCCAATGGGCACTGTCCAGTAGTGGAGTGGAGAGAGGATTTTTATTAAACTACCCAGGGGATGTTCTTCCACTTGACACCAAAAAGAGAGGGAGACCAGAGCACCTCTATTTGAGTATTCCCCTGTCAGTAGAGATGCAAGCCTGTGACTGAGAGTGAAGACACTCAGGAGCTGCCCAGCACCACCCACATCACAGATCCAGCACTGCTGCCACAGAGAGGCTGGAGCGTCCACTTACTTTCTGCTTCCCACTACTTAACACTGGAGGTTTTTAGAGAGAAACTGAAGGGGTGCCTTTCTACCGTGAGTATCCACAGCAGCATCCTGGGAACTAGTAAGGGGCTATCCACCCATTATTGAAACTTCTAGTAGAGACTGAGCCACTGAGAGCAGGACACTAAGTGTATCCAATCCATACCACACCCTTACTGCACTCAATACTAAACGTATTTGAAACCTAAACTGCACCTATGATATACCAACCCTACACCGCATTATACCAAACTATGGAAATTGGTTTATGGTGTTTTTGTTTTTTTTTTTACTGGTAATGGCTTTATCGGGACTGCGATATTGCGGCGGACATGTCTGACATTTTTTACACTTTTTTGGGACCAATGACATTTATAGAGCGATCAGATCTAAAAATAGACGCTGCTTACTGTATAAATGTCATTGGCAGGGAAGAGGTTAACACTAAGGGGCGGGGCTAACAGGGACATAACAGATCTCACTGATCCAGATCACAGGGATCAGTAGATCTGTCATGCCCCCCTAACAGAACGGGGAACCGCCATGTTTACATTGGCGGTTCCCCATTCTGGCTCTCTGTGAAGGGATCGCGGGTCTCCGGCGGACAACGAGTCCTCCCGACCCATGAGCATGAGGACGCAGCGTGCGGTGGCAGCCTGGAGCGCGCAAAGGGGAGGCCGTCAATTGACGGCCTCCCCGCAATTCAGATCCGTGCTGTAGCCGTCAATCGGATCTGAAGTGGTTAATATATCTTATTTTAATAAATGGTTTTAAGTGGTATAACACTATTTTAAGTACTTCTATCTTTATGCCATTTCTGTGGAAATTTCTATGAAGACTGACAAACGAAAGCTGAAGGTCAACCAACTTCAGTGAGTGATTTAGGCTCGGTTCACATATATGCAAATTGAATGCGTTTTTAATCGCTTCTGATTCGCATAAGATTTGAATCGGACCAGCTTTCAAAGGAGCCGGTTCACACATGTCTGGGGCAGCTGTGGTCCAATTCTAAAAAGGATCCTGTGCGATTTTGGGTCCGGTTTAGGTGCGAATTCAAGTAAAAATTAGCACCTGAATCGCACCTGAACGGTGAACAAAACCACACCGGACTCCGGAATGCAAACTGCAGCCAGACATGTGTGAACCCAGCCTTAGAAGAACACTGGTGTAGGAAACACGAGTGATTTGGAAAAGATTGACAGCAGTGATGATATTTTTTGGGGAGACAAAGGAAAGACTGAAACAAAATTTCTTTACAGACCTTTATTGAAAGACCTTCATGATTGAAATTATTTATAGATACAGAGTATTTAATATTACAATTTACAGTTGAGGTTGTTCATAGACACATTGTAGATACATAGGGTGATACATTAATATATGATGGATGGTTGTAATGGAAATCATAGTTAAACAGTTTGTAGTATAATTTATAACGAGCACAGGGAATTCTGATTCTTAAGAACTTTGGCACTAATCGCACTATATTCAGAGCATAACTAGTTGGGGTGTACAGTATATATTGCACTTGGTTAGAGCAGCATTAGGTGTTTGGGAAAGCAAATTAGCGCAAAAACAAAAAAAAAACGTTTATTTTGCTTCAGAATTTCTAACTGTGCCTCACTAAAAATGTGTTTATATTTTTATGCGCCGATTGGAGAGATTTACCATCACTTCCTGCCCTTTTAGTTTCTTCTCCTGAGTAGATAAGTCCTCAAAATAGACACAAACAGTAATAAAAACCTAACAGAGGCTCTAAGTTTTCCTTGCTCTATTCAAAACGTTTTAGCCTGTGTTGGGATTTCATAACCCAATGTGGATACATTTATAGATTTCTTTAGCTTCCCATGCTGCATTTATGACAGGGGATATGTTTTGCCTTTCTTTGAACCAAAATTGTGAAAGGTTAAAATATATGGACATTTTACTTACTTCTGAGTGGCATTAAAGGAAAAAGATGGCCAAAGCTTGTTTGGCCATTCTTCTCCTATGGATCACAGGAGTGCAGTTCATTCTGCACGCCTGTGATTCTTTTTCATCAGACAGCCTGTGCCGGCCCGCTGTCAGCTGAAGTCAGTGAGCCAGGCCAGGCTCTGAAAAGATCCCAACCATATGGTCGGGATCTTCCCACAATCCTGAATCAATCTGAGAGCCTGAGCCAGCCCCTCCTGACCCCTCCACAGCCCAGCACTCCAGTGAGCACTGAAGGGGAGAGCAGAGAGCCAGAGATTGACAGTCCTGGCTTACTGCTCAGAGCGGAGGGGGAGAACTGAGCGTTCAGCAGTGTTTGATCGCTCAGTTCTCACTGCAAAGCTGGCAGGGGACAGATGCAACATCAAATCAATGCTACATTCACTTAGGTGAGTATAATTGTTTGTTTTTTTAAACCCCAAACTTCTCTTTTAATCAAGCAAATTCAATACAACCCAACTCAAAAAACGAAAGACCAGTCACTGATGCAATGCATATATTTTGGAATATGTTGGGGTGTTAACCCTATCTCTCCTCATTAGCATTTCCCTGGAGTTCATGTGTGGTCTAAACAATATGATGAAACATTTAGGAAGAAACATGCAGAAGACTAGAGCCCAGCTGGAAGCCAAAATGGCAAAGATCTCCATCGCCACTGTGTATTTGCCCTGAGCACTGAGGGTTGCTGGGATATAAGATATCCAGACACTCAAGAAGGCCAGCATACTGAATGTGATAAACTGGGCCTCGTTAAAGCTGTCAGGAAGTCTCCGAGCCAGGAAAGCAACAATAAAACTTAAAGTGGCCAGGAGAAATAGGTAACCCAACATGGTCCAAAAAGCAAAAGTAGAGCCTTCATTGCACTCAGCAATAATGAGTTCTGGGTAAACATGAGTGTTGTACTGTGGATATGGAGGAGCTAGAGACAGCCAAGTAATGCACAAGATGACCTGTACTAAGAAACAAAGTGCTGTAATTGCATAGGCCACCCAAATATTAGTCCATTTTTTCAGTCGACTAAATGGCTTGACAGCCAAGAATGCAAGCAACACCATGATTGTCTTGGCCAAGATACACGATATGCAGAGAACAAAAGTCAAGCCAAATGTAGCCTGACGTAACAGACAGCTCTCCCTGTTAGGGGACCCAATGAAAATCAAGGCACTGAGAAAGCACAGCGTTAAAGATCCTAGAAGAAGGCAACTTAGAGAATAATTGCTGGCTTTCACTATGGCACTATGTTTGTTCTTTGTGATAATTTTCAGAATCATAGCTGGAACAAAAGAGGACCCAGTGCTGATGATCGCTAAAGAAAGTCCAAGAAGATCTTCATAAGAAAGGTAATCTATACTCTTTTGAAGACATTTTGTTTTCTGATGGTCTGGCCACTTATCCCAAGGACACTTGTAGCACTCAAAAGAATCTGCAACATGAAACAAAAGAGCATGCGTCATTTGGACTGAAGGTGTACCGTACTTTAGTGTTTTGTTACTGGTCTCGATACATTGTGATAGATCAAGGCCTTGTAAAAAATAAATTAACTTTTCACAAGAACAGCACTGTGTTTCCAATACAGTTGCTGAAAAACAAATAAACCCTAAACTCTGCAGGTTTTTCTTCTTTTTGGATCTGTTGATCCCACCCTGTTGAAGTTGTAACTGATCAATGGGTGAAATTGCTGCCTTACTATGAGTAACCACAGCGCAACCACAGCGCTAGGACCACACCCAGCTCAACTGACATGAGTTGTTCATCCCTGATAATGTAGTTGGTCAAGCAAACTCCATGACCGCCCTACTTAGTAACAAGGGATAAAAAGTATTATACATGCTGCCGATCTATCATGGGTGTCTCTTCTGTAGTTTCCGTATAATTGTTTGTGACTGACAACATGAAACCTGTGTTGTTTTAACACATTAGTCCCAGTCTATGGGATATGAAGCAATTGTAGCTGGTGATGTATGCAGCCAGATTCCCAGAGATATAAGACAATGTTAGTAAGGAGGCTTTTTTGATAAATTTGGCCAGGAATAGGTAGGGATAGATGACTGCTATCCAGTAACAGAGGTGAACCTTACCTGACTGGTTGGAAATCTCTCCTTGTGCACAAGGGACACATTGAAGGCAGCAGTGTGGTTCTCCAGGTTTAGCAGCCTTTCGAAATCCCGGAGGACAACTTTGACTGCAGACAGAGAGGGGGACCTACAATTAAAGTGAGTATCTGAAGATGTGTTTCAGCTAAAACAATTTTTTTACATAGATTGAAGAAGTATCTGAATCTCTGTCAATTTTATTTTGCTGTCTGCATCCCCATTTGGGAGGATTTTGCATTACTTCTCATTTTGATCTTGATGCGTGTCAAACAGTAGGGTGAAATCTCCCCGAGGTAGAAATGGTATTTTTTTTTTAGCAGAGTGGGAAAGGCTTATAAACTCTGTTGTGTTTGGATTGTGTGTGTCTAGACTTTCCCTCACTTTCTGTGAGGGTATAAGGTGTCACAGAGAACAGGAAGTAAGGGGATATCTCTCAAATTAGCCCAATCTGAACAGAGATTCTAACCCTTGTAACTTTATCCAAAATTCTGTAACACGGCAGCCTGGTATCTTGTACATGGCCTTGAAGCATAATGGGCTTATCTTAAGATCCACAGGTTCCAGGGCCCTCTCACCCTCTTGGACCCACCCGTACCTTGCTGTGCGGGAATGATGGTCGGGGACCGAAGCCTTCCTTCTCCACATTGAGAGGGGAAGCCAACAACCATCAGCAACTCTTTCTTTCACCTGAGGCTTCCCAACCACTGAGCTTCCCCTCCACCTACATTATCTAGGGGCTCCCAAAATCCTCCTCGAGTTATAAGGTGCATCCCTAAAAGGCAGGCCACCCAACTTAACCTGCCTACAAGTCATGTGACTGGCTGTGTTGGACTCTCAAGCCAATAGTAGTAGGATTCCCAATGAAACCTGCAGAAGTATGAACAGGAATTCTCATACTTGAACTGTAAATGGGTTCAAAAGAACATTTTACAGGTCCAGGTAGAGCATCTATGCATGTTCTGGTGTTTGGTGAGGAACATTTGATCTGCATTGTCGTTATTCAGTACAACTCTGAGTTCAAGCAACATGAGGGGCTCATTGCGCATAGCAGATACAAAAGATAATTTCAATATTTCAATTTTAATTTTTATAAAACCAGAAATATTTCCAAGAACATGCTACAGAAAAATGGCAACCAATCGCACACAGACATGAATGATTAAGCCAACCAGGAGGGGAGACATGACTGAGGGACCTCTCCTGCAGGTGGAGAGTGGAGCTGAAGCCATCTTACATTCCTTTGTTTAGTTTTGGTCACAGTGAGTCGGCGTCCCAGTGTGCGATCGGTTGCCATTTTTCTGTAGCACATTGTAGCCTGACAAGCTAAGTCTGCACCAGTTCATTACATGCCATGTTGGCTGATATTAGTGATAGGAGCATTACAGTGGTACTTTTTTTGTTTGTCCACATTTCCATCAACACATATTTTTAAAACTTTGCAATGTGCCTTGAAATCAAAGATATCTTGCAACCAAGAGAACTGTGTACAAATATGCATAGAATGGCCAATATATTAAAATACCCATATTTTAAAATGTAGTAGTTGGTCATTAAATAATTAAATTGGTCATACCTGACTCTCTCCATCCGCCCACAAGATAGCACTTTTGGTAATAGTGAACATTTGACTAGGTGATGCCACAGTGTCATAGCTGCCAATCTTAAGATGGTGTATCGTGCCATCTGGGTTCAGCTGCCAGTTTACGATGTCATATAATGCAGGTGGGTCTCCATTTTCATCAAAGTAAAGCTCTCTGCCATTGCTCAGAGTGAGGCTGGCCTTCTTCATATAGTATAAGAGCTGTAAAGTAGAAAAGTTTTACAATTTACTTCATGCAATGTTTTCCCAAATTAAATAAAGTGAGTTTATGATCACCAGGTCCCCAGTTTTAAAGATTAACTTGAGCTAGAAACTTTTTTAGTTTGGGAAAAAAACTGATTTGGCCCTGAACCTCTACTGGGTTGTAAATGCTCTCCATGTCCATATTGTGGATTTGTTTACGCTTGCTGTTCTAGCACCCATCACCAAGACAGAAATTGTGAGGAATTCTCCAAATAGGGACACAATCCCGTCCAAATGTGCTGCTAAAAATGCTTTTGATGTTTGTGTCTCGTTTGGGGAAATTTCCTCCCTCTTCCTGTTCTTTCTGATACCCATGACAGAAAGAAAAGAGAAAGATTCCTCTTGAGGACACAATAAAACCTTACAGGACTTTGTCACTTTATCTTAAACTGAAAAAACAAAGTTGTTGTACTCCATCCCATCTGTGATAAATGGGTCTTTAAATTCCACTTGTATTGTATTGGAGTGTTGGCTAAGTCTGTGCAAATCACCTAAAGTTCATTCTTCCACTGGTTTGTTAATCCATTTCTAAAATTGCTGGAAAAAACAAAGGCAGGCAGGAATACCCTTTACTAAAAAGTGAGTTGCAAAGGAGCCATACATTATAAAAGAGTGATCTCATTATTGGATTCCATAATAGATGTAAGAAGCCAGTAGGTGATTCCGCCCAGTGGGCCCACCCATAACACAGATACCAGCTGGAGTGGTTCACTCAGCTGAAGTCAAACCAAAGGGATTGTTACTGGTTGCTTTGGCTTACTGCACAAATTGGATTCTTGTGTGTGGGAACATTTAACATTCAAGGCAGAATAACCCCAAGTCCAGAATCCCACCACCACTCAATCCTTTTTGCACTTATCAAACAGATCTAACAAATAAGAGTTCATTTTCATGGTTTACATATACATTAATTTACCATATATCACTATGTAGCACTGAATTACAGTAGTCTAGGAACAGCAAAGCATTTTTGTAAAGAGAGATATCTTTTTTGACTGCAATATTACCTGCCATGGCTTGACGTTCCTAATATGTGCACAACCTGCATTAGTAAATGGTCCTGCACCTGGTCTACAGCTTTCAAGATCTCTTAATGCTTGAGCTAAGATACGCACTGCTTTGTAGACATTGTATGGGTTTCTTAAACTAGATACATCATGGTAGCCATTCTGTGTTCCTTTGAGAGACTCTCTCCCTGTGCACACATTCCCCAGTACTGTGGAGGAGTTTCCATCAGTTTTTGTAGTCCTAAATCTGCAACTGAACTTTTCCTCCCATTGCAGCTTCAACCAATTGCTTCCTATACCACTGAAAAGGTGAAAATTGCTCAGGAAATCTTCAAATCCTGGAATCTCTCCACTGTAGAGAGCCAATCCAACTGTGCCAGAGAAAATTTTATAAACATCTTCTGTAGCATATAATGGTGATGTTGACCAGCCTTCACTGGCAATGAATGTTTTTCCATAAATCTTCTGCTTTAACATTTCTTGCACAACTGGAATCAAGTCAAGTATTGTGGAGAAGACAATGACAACTCTGGCTGAAGACTGCTGAATGACCCTAACTATATGGAGAGCGTTGCGGTCAGGTTGACTTGCAAGAATGCTTACAGTGAAGGCAATGCAAGCTCCAGCCTTGGTGATCTCCTGCTTGACCACATTTATACCCTGTTGACCATAATCATTGTCCACAGCCACCAGACCTACCCATGTCCAACCAAAATATAACACAAGCTTGGCCAGTCCTTGAGACTGAAACACATCACTAGGAACAGTTCTGAAGAAAGATGGAAAATTGTTTCTGTCACTTAATAGGCGACTTGTTGCAAAATGGCTGATCTAAATGAAAGACAGATTTGTTGTTATTTATTTACCAGACACAAAAATGTATTAGCATCATGTCAAATGGTTATTACTCTTGTTTTGTTTGGGTCCCAGGTTTAAAACCCTCCAAGGACACAGTCTACATGGATATTATATATGTTTTCCACTGGGTTTTATGTGCTCTACTTTCCACCAAAAATATAGTAGTAGATCAATTAAAATGTCACTATATTGCCCCTTTTGTGTATATTATATCAGTACAGACATTATGGCGGAGACTGATGTAAATGGTGGCATGTTTTTTGAAAGTGTTATCTAATATCTGCACTATATAAATACAGGGAATAATAACTGTTGTAATATCATAACTACTCTCTGTCATAAAGATGAAGATGTTTCTCTCTGTATGATAGAAAGAAACTACATCCTCTATAGTACAAGAACCAACAGATGCCTCTTGTGTGGAAGACACCCATACCCACCCATACACACTCATTGAACACCTTCCTTCCCTGCTTTCACTGAGATGTTATAAAACAGGAGTCCCAAAACACTTTCATTTATGTAACCCTTCATAAAGGTTTGGATTGTTCATGGTTAAACAAATGTTTATTTTATGTTGAATGTTGTATAGAAAGATTCATCTCATCCCTCCTCACTGGCTTACCTCTAAATAGTCTATCCCCACTTCAGTCCATTATGAATGCTGCCGCCAGGCTCATCCACCTTAAAAACCGCTCTGCATCTGCTACACCCCTATGTCAATCCCTACATTGGCTGCCACTCAACCAATGTATTAAATTCAAGATCCTAACAATAACTTATAAATCAATTCACAACCTGGCCCCCAGCTACATCACTAACCTGGTCTCAAAATACCAGCCAAATCGATCTCTTCGCTCCTCCCAAGACATCCTGCTCTCTAGCTCCCTTGTCACCTCATCTCATGCTTGCCTCCAGGACTTCTCCAGAGCCTCTCCCATCCTCTGGAATGCTCTACCCCAATCTGTCTAACTTTCTCCTTGTTTGTCCACCTTCAGACGATCCCTGAAAACCTATCTCTTCAGAGAAGCCTATCTGGCTCCCACCTAACAACTGTACATTTATCTTCTCTATTAGCACATCCCCCACAGTTATTACCTCTTGTATCGCTTGACCTTCCCTTTTAGATTGTAAGCTCTAACGAGCAGGGCCCTCTAATTCCTACTGTATTTAAGTGTATTGTATTTGTACTGTCTACCCTCAAGTTGTAAAGCGCTGCGTAAATTGTTGGCACTATATAAATCCTGTATAATAATAAATAATAATAATCACATCATTCCGAAAAGTCTTCTCTCTTATTGAGCACATGGGCATTGATTCATTGGTAAAGGAAGCTATGAATTCACTTTTTTTTTAAATATTCTTGCAAATGTTGTTGACACTTTCTCTTATTATTAATGTCTGCCATTATGATTGTTACTGATTTTTTTTAGTAAATGAATAGCATTTAGTTTTTTGCCACTACTTCTATCTCTATGGGTGTAATCATTGGATCTCCAGCAGAGTCTGAGTTGGGTGTACTCACTGATGATCTAGCAGGGTTTGAGGTGAGGGAGCACACTCAGTATGGAATGTGAACATATATGTATTTCATTCTCGGAAAGGAGAGAATGGAAGTTTACAGATGTGCAATGCAAAACACACTGACGAACATAGCCAGTAATAAAACACAGGTAATAGAGACAACTCAAAGCTGCTCTCACTGGTGGCTGATCATTCAACTTTGGATAACACTGTCTTGAAGTTATCCACCTCACCTTTAGGACTAGGGACTTGTGTGTAGTGTTTCAGATACCTCAAAAGATGTATTGACTCTGATTAACCTTCCATAATTATTAACCACTTACTGATCTCAGGATATTTACTCCCTTCCAGCCATATTTATGACCCTTTGGATCATTCTGACCTTTGGGAGTCAACATTGATCATTTTAGGGAAAAATGTTCTGAAAGATTTTAACCTAAATCTTCAATTTTATCTGGATTTTTTTATAAATAGAGCTACTTTTTTGGGATTAAATGCAAGTGTGGTAACGTTCCTCTTTAACCCTTAGAGATTCCTGTTGGTTTCCTTTGTATAGAAGGCTTTTTTTGTGGAGTGAAAAGCATCATCTACTAAACCTGAGCTCTATACTTTTCGCTTATACCCCCCTTAGGTAGTAACCATGCCAGGTCACGTGACTGTCCCACCCATTTCCTATACTGTGAACTATACTCACTTTATCACCCTGCACATAAATTATTTTATAGCAGTGTTGGAGACAATACACCATGACATTTCTATCTGTTTACACATTTTACAGTGATTTAAAAAAGGTAATGGAGTAAACAAGTTACAATATCATTCTATCAATGGATCTCTGGGAGTTTCTAGACGGTGTATGTATTCCCATGTAACACCCTTATAACACAGTCTCTCATCAGCTCTATCTCACATCTCTCAAATACTCCAAGTAGAACACATACCTGGTCAGTGTTCCCCTATGAGGTACACTTACTTCTTCATCACATTGCAAGGCCTAGTTGTCTTACAACCCTGAAGAATGGGTCTTCTCTCTCAGTATAAACCAGAAGCTAGTGTCCTTTCTCCAGATTAGGGAACGATTTCCTAAACTGTTGCACTTACTCACATGCATTGTTTATAAGTATTGAAAATATAACTAAAGGCAAAACTTAATAAGATTTGAATAGACTGGGGAAGGGTTAAATTTGTATTGCTCCTGTGTCCCCATTAGGTATTCTCCTGATTATCAATATCATTAGTAGAGTTGAGCGAACCCGGACTGTAAAGTTCGGGTCCGTACCAAACTTTGGGGTGTCCGGGACCCGGACCCGGACTTTTCAAAAAAAGTCCGGGTTCGGGTCCGGGG
>BLSH010515155.1:21823-65447 GCA_018402905.1 Glandirana rugosa
GGTCTTAGAAGTATGGGGATGTCCCCACTACGCCACCTTGAGGGGAAAGGACCACAGCACACCGGAGAAACGCCATTAAAGACCCCATTTACCAAAGGCGCATCACCCCTGTAGGGGTATGAAGATTCTGGTAAGTGAG
Organism: Glandirana rugosa; assembly: GCA_018402905.1. Classification (NCBI taxonomy): domain Eukaryota; kingdom Metazoa; phylum Chordata; class Amphibia; order Anura; family Ranidae; genus Glandirana; species Glandirana rugosa. The sequence continues at coordinate 21,963 of BLSH010515155.1, forward strand.
GGCACTTGCGGGGAGCACCAGTGAAGTCACCATCTTTCGTGATAGATGACACAAATGAAGTCACTGTTTGAATACAGCATATGATTATTGGACACATCTGTATTTTATTTTATTTATTGATCTACACATTCCATATAAAACACCCAGAAGAATCCACACGTCAAGGCGGCTTTTAGTGGAACCCCTTGCTTAAGGAACGCCAGTTTTTACGGACACCATATTCACGGACCGGACACGGACTTTTACGGACATTTTCCTTAATGTTTTTTACCTCACAACTTTATGATCTCCCATTTATAGAGACACTTTTTATTCACCTGAACACTTTCACTCCATTGAATATATATCTAGTGTGTTTGTACACAGTTTTACGGATTTTTTACTGACATTTTACGACCATTTTTACGGACGGTTTACGGACCTGTTTTAAGATCTACTTTCTCAGTGTGTATTTTGACTTTTATATGAATTTTATAATGGATTTTACACATTGCAGTTATCAGGCTTAGATACCCACTTTTATATAGTGACAGCGCCATCTCCCGACTTACTGGTTTTCACCTCATCATCCTGTTTAGTATGTGTGTCCATTAATGTGTTGTATGAAGAGGCAAATTCATCCATCTTCTAGTCTGTATGATCCACTCTCCCTCCCAGCTCATTCGCTTCAGCTTTAAAATTTTGCATGCATGTCATCATATCATTATGCAGAGAGCTGCAAGACAAGCATGTCTTTTAAGGTTGTATCTGAGATGGGCTGGTTGTTGGTGGGGAAGGAGTTAATGGTGTTCACAACTTCCTAGTATCATCTTGTGAATTATGGCCTGTGCTCACCTCTAAGTCCCGAGATCCAACCGTCATATGGAGCTTGAATTTCGCTGGGCTCCTGGAGAGTGGCATGGAGGCCTCAGGAGATTGTGTAGAGCCTAGGGAATTGCCATCAGAACGAGAGCTCAGAGAAGGTGACAGGGAGCCGCTGGTAGAATCCTGAAAGCTGTCATCTGTGCAATGTTGAAGACTGCCCTGCTCCACTGGTGGGAAAAAATATGAAAGTTTCTTCAGCTGAGGTACTTCTTTCTATTTGTGGGTCATCTCTCGGGGCTGAGCAGTGCTTCCAACAGCAGCTGAGGAGGCAAGTGGTACTTAGGGTTGCTTCTGAAAGCTAGGATTCCCAGTGCTGCAGCACAGCTGTAGACTCAAGCAGCCATTGAGCAGTGTGATAGCTACACCCCTACCTTAGGTGTCAGTCTGGAGGACTGTGGTGGAGAAGTTAGCCTGGAGGGCTAGTGAAACTGTCAGCTGCAGCTAGGTGGGTTGGCAGTGCCTGGAGAAGTGGTGCTGGGATCAGTAGCCACAGGAGGAAGAGCACAAGCTTGACTCTGTAATCTTTTTGCTACACAACCAATGGGCCTCAGGTTCCTGCCTGTAATGGGCTAATGTCTCTAATCTGACTGTCAGATCTTCACACAGTGATCCAGATAGTGTGTGCTGGAGGAAAAAGTGGAGCTGTATATAGGGACTGTATATATAGACTGTATATAGGAAGAGTGTCCATGAAGTTCTGCTAAAGTTAAGTGGGGATACCATAACCTCCCATACTTATCTAAGTTATTACTCTCAATAAATAGCAAAAAACAAAGTCACATACTGTTCCCTGTCTTAAGAGTGCCTGTGAAAATGCAGTGTGCCTGGCTGTGCAGGGTAGGGGATCCAAGTTTAACTGCAGCTCCTTAGAGGGTACACTACAAATATGAACTCTGATTGAACGAGGTAAAGGCAGGGCAGTCATGTCGGTCACACCTGCTGGCACAGCATTCCATTACAACAGAATGCCTTCATAGACAAAGTCCTGTTGTGACGAAACACTACATCAGGTGTGGCCGAGGTATGTACAGGTAATGACATTCTGCCAGCATTAAAGTGGAGCACTCTGGAGTCAAGCAGAGATACAATGCTATGCAGAGTTTCTGGGCAAGTGGAGAGACGCTTAATACATCTGTGATACATTTGTTGCAGCAGCACATAGGTTGAATCAAATTAACTGAGTGAAAAATTATACTCAGGTAGTGGAAACACATAAGGTTTGATTTACTAAAGGCAAATAGATCCTGCACTTTGCAAGTACAATTGCTCCATAATACATGATGCAAATATCTGCTGACTTCCATCATCCAATCATGTAAAAAACAAAAAATACAACAGAAAGCTGCAATCACATATGTGAGATATTTATCACAATGAAAAATGGGTAAGTAAAGTGTTGCGCTATCATAGGTGAAAACAATATATAACATCCAGAAATTCAATCAGTAAAAGCAGTATATCTTGTAACCAAGAATCAGAGATGAAGTGAATCACAATTAGAGTTGAGCGTTCGGGTCCGTACCGAACTTTGTGGTGTCTGTGACCCGGACATTTGAAAAAAAGTTTGGGTTCGGGTATTTTATCCCGCCTGTTTAATAGCAGCAGGGCAGCCAATCAACAAGCGTTTCACTGGTTTGCCCTTAGAAGCCATCACAGCCATGCCTACTAATGGCATGGCTGTGATTGGCCAGTGCATCATGTGACCCAGCCTCTGTATAAGCTGGAGTCACGTAGTGCTGCATGTCACATGCTCTCAGATTAGTGTAGGGAAAGGATGCTGCCGGCGCTGTGAGGGACAGATTGCAGATATAATAACATCTCATCCTGCATTACAGAACGATCTGATTCTGGACTAGGTAGAGATTACTACTACTACTGCTTTGAGGGACAGATTATTGTTCTAAAATCATCTCCTAGTTCTATAGGGTCAGGTTCCTGCTGTTGCTGTAAGGGACAGATTATTGTTCTAAAATCATTGCCTACTCCTATAGGGTCAGGTTCCTGCTGTTGCTGTAAGGGACAGATTATTGTTCTAAAATCATCGCCTACTCCTATAGGGTCAGGTTCCTGCTGTTGCTGTAAGGGACAGATTATTGTTCTAAAATCATCGCCTACACTGCCATGGTCACGGCCTAGTCAACCTCTAGGCTCCTACTCCACATCCACCCCCCTTCCCGTTTTTATTTTTTTTATTTGATTTTAAGTTATTTTCCCTATCCACATTTTTTTGTAGGGCACTTGTCCTACTCTTACCCCAATTTAACTTTCTTTGCAGCCCTCTAGCACTTGCTAGGACTTTTTTACAGCCATTTTTGTGCAGAAAAATTTGGGTCCCCATTGACTTCATGGGGTTTAGGGTCCGGGGTCAAGTTCGGTACCGAACCCAAACTTTTTCGCAAAGTTCGGCCGAACCCGCCGAACCCGAACATCCAGGTGTCCGCTCAACTCTAATCACAATCCCTCCACCAAGGGGGCCGACCGCCACCAAATATATAAGATATGCTCTTACCAGAAGGCCAGGACCCCCTTGGCAGGAAGGTCAAACATGCTTTGGGGACTCCCCTTATTAAACACACTCCAGTAAGGATCGTAGAAAAAACAGAGGCACCATCTCAAGGTATATTCCACAAAAGAAGTCCCACACTCCCAGATGCGTAATATAAGTGAATACAAACACTATATAATGTAAAACCTTTAAAACAAATGTTTATTAAAAAGAATAACACTCACAGTTAGATGAAAAATGTGCATGTATCAGTAAATCATGCAGGCAGGAAAATGGCATCCACCTTCACTTCCCGGGACTGCGATGATGTAGACAAGTAGCTCTGCCCACTCAATCATGTTAAGCAAAAATGCTGTTTTATATGTATTCTCCTTTCCTTGCAAGTAATTGGGTACTCTTTAAAAAGTGAAGCTTTAAATCATTTAGTAAACTCAAGAGCAACTTTACTTGTAAACTGCATCTGCACTTGCAAAGTTCACAGTCAATAAGCCTTTAGTATGAATTATGCTGCGCTCCCTAAAATGTAAGCAGCTGGCACAACAACCCAACCAGTTGTAAATGATACTATATAAAAAATGTCATGCTAGGTGAATATACTAAAGTGCTATAGTGCTCAAAATTTCACAAAAATAGTTTTACCCAATATATAAATCAAATAAATTCATAAATAATCCACATTCCTCATAATTAGAGTTGAGCGAAACTGGACTGTAAAGTTCGGGTCCGTACCAGACTTTAGGGTGTCCGTGTCCTGAACCCAAACATTTGAGAAAAAGTCCGGGTTCGGGTATGTTTTTTGCGCCTTTTGAATAGCTGCAGGGTGGCCAATCAACAAGTGTTTCACTCGTTTGCCCTTAGAAACCATCACAGCCGGGCCTACTAATGGCATGGCTGTGATTGGCCAGTACATCATGTGACCCAGCCTCGATATGAGCTGGAGTCACGTAGCGATGCACGTCACTTGCTCTCAGGCTAGTGTAGGGAGAGGATGCTGCCGCCGCTGTGAGGGATAGATTAGCATTACAAAATCATCTCATACTGGTATAGGGAGAGGTTCCTGCTGCTGCTGTGAGGGACAGATTACCGTTATAAAATCATCTCATACTAGTATATGGAGAGGTTCCTGCTGCTGCTGTGAGGGATAGATTATCATTCTAAAATCATCTCATACTGGTATAGGGAGAGGCTCCTGCTGCTTGTGTGAGGGACAGATTATCATTCTAAAATCATCTCATACTGGAGTAGGGAAAGGTTCCTGGCGGTGCTGTGAGGGACAGATTATCGTTCTAAAATCATCTCATACTGGAGTAGGGAGAGGTTCCTGGCGGTGCTGCGAGGGACAGATTAGCGTTCTAAAATCATCTCATACTGGTGTAGGGAGAGGTTCCAGCTGCTGCTGTGAGGGGCAGATTAGCGTTCTAAAATCATCTCATACTGGTGTAGGGAAAGGTTCCTGCTGCTGGTGTGAGAGACAGATTATAGTTCTAAAATCATCTCATAATGATATTGCGAGAGGATCCTGCTGCTGGTGTGGGGGACAGATTATCGTTCTAAAATCATCTCATACTGGAGTAAGGAGAGGTTCCTGGCGGTGCTGCAAGGGACAGATTAGCATTCTAAAATCATCTCATACCGGTATAAGGAGAGGTTCCTACTGCTGGTGTGAGGGACAGATTATCATTCTAAAATGATCTCATACTGGAGTAGGGAGAGGTTTCTGGCAGTGCTGTGAGGGACATATTACCGTTCTAAAATCATCTCATATGGAAGTAGGGAGAGGTTCCTGGCAGTGCTGCTGTGAGGGGCAGATTACCGTTCTAAAAACATCTCATACTGGTGTAGGGAGAGGTTCCTGCTGCTGGTGTGAGGGACAGATTACCCTTCCAAAATCATCTCATACTGGTATAAGGAGAGGTTCCTGTTGCTGGTGTGAGGGACAGATTATCAATCTAAAATGATCTAATACTGGAGTAGGGAGAGGTTCCTGGCGGTGCTGTGAGGGACATATTACTGTTCTAAAATCATCTCACATGGGAGTAGGGAGAGGTTCCTGGTGCTGCTGTGAGGGGCAGATTATCATTCTAAAATCATCTCATACTGGAGTAGGGAGAGGTTCCTGGCGGTGCTGTGAGGGACAGATTATCATTCTAAAATTATCTCATAGTGGAGTGGGGAGAAGTTCCTGGCAGTGCTGTGAGGGACAGATAATCATTCTAAAATCATTTCATACTGGAGTAAGGAGAGGTTTCCTGGCGGTGTTGTGAGGGACAGATTATCGTTCTAAAATCATCTCATACTGGAGTAGGGAGAGGTTCCTGGTGCTGCTGTGAAGGACAGATTATTGTTCTAAAATCATCTCATACTGGAGAAGGAGAGGTTCTTGGCGGTGCTGTAAGGGACAGATTATCGTTCTAAAATCATCCCCTACTGGAGTAGGGAGAGGTTCCTGGTAGAGTTGAGCAAACCCCAACTGTAAAGTTCGGGTCCGTACCGAACTTTGGGGTGTCCGTGACCCGGACCCAAACCCAGACATTTGAAAAAAGTTTGGGTTCGGGTTCTGTGTTCGGGTATTTGATCAGGCATGTTGAATATCTGCAGGGAAGCCATTCAACAAGCGTTTCACTGGTTTGCCCTTAGAAGCCATCACATGTGATTAGCCAGTGCATCATGTGACCCAGCCTCTGTATAAGCTGGAGTCACGTAGTTCTGCATGTCACATGCTCTCAGGCTAGTCTAGGGAGAGGATGCTGCCGGCGCTGTGAGGGACAGATTGCAGATATAATATTAATAACATCTCATCGATCTAATTGTGGACTAGGTAGAGATTACTACTACTACTGCTTTTAGGGACAGATTGCAGATCTAATAACATCTCATCCTTCATTACAGAACGATCTGACTGGACTAAGTAGAGTCTACTGCTTAGAAGAACAGATTATTGTTCTAAAATCATCTTCTAGTTCTATAGGGTCAGGTTCCTGCTGTTGCTGTAAGGGACAGATTATTGTTCTAAAATCATCGCCTACTCCTATAGGGTCAGGTTCCTGCTGTTGCTGTAAGGGACAGATTATTGTTCTAAAATCATTTTACTTCCTTTTGCAGCCCTCTAGCACTTTCCAGGACTTTTTTACAGTCATTTTTGTGCCGAAAAGTTCGGGTCCTCATTGACTTCATTAGGGTTTGGGGTAAAGTTCGGGTCAAGTTCGGTACCAAACCCGAACTTTTCCGCAAAGTTCGGCCGAACCCACCGAACCCGAACATCCAGGAGTTCGCTCAACTCTAGTTCCTGGCGGTGTTGTGAGGGACAGATTATCGTTCTAAAATCATCTCATACTGATATAGGGAGAGGTTCCTGCTGCTGGTGTGAGGGACAGATTATCATCCTAAAATCATTTCATACTGTAGTAGGGAGAGGTTCCTGGCGGTGCCGTGAGGGACAGATTATCATTCTAATATCATCTCATACTGGAGAAAGGAGAGCTTCCTGGTGCTGCTGTGAGGGACAGATTATCCTTCTAAAATCATCTCATACTGGAGTAGGGAGAGGTTCCTGGCGGTGCTGTGGGGGACAGATTATCGTTCTAAAATCAACTCATACAGGAGTAGGGAGAGGTTCCTGGCATTGCTGTGAGGGACAGATTATTGTTCTAAAATCATCTCATGCTGCAGTAGGGAGAGGTTCCTGGCTGTGCTGTGAGGGACAGATTAGTGTTCTAAAATCATCTCATACTGGTGTAGGGAGAGGTTCCTGCTGCTGCTGTGAGGGACAGATTAGCGTTCTAAAATCATCTCATACTGGTATAGGGAGAGGTTCCTGCTGCTGGTATGAGGGACAGATTACCGTTTTAAAATCATCTCATACAGGAGTAGGGAGAGGTTCCTGATGGTGCTGTAAGGGACAGATTACCGTTCTAAAATCATCTCATACTGGAGTAGGGAGAGGTTCCTGGTGGTGCTGTGAGGGATAGATTATCATTCTAAAATCATCTCATACTGGTATAGGGAAAGGTTCATGCTGCTGGTGTGAGGGACAGATTATCGTTCTAAAATCATTTCATACTGGTATAAGGAGAGGTTCCTGGTGCTGCTGTGAGGGAAAGTTTATCATTCTAAAATCATCTCATACTTGTGTAGGGAGAGGTTCCTGCTGCTGGTGTGAGCGGTGCATTTCTTGCACAAAAATAAAAAGTGTGTCTACATTGCTGGTTTAAAAAAAAAAAGAATAATAATTTTTTATTTTTTTTTATTATTAATAACTAGTGCTACATAGTACATTTGCACCTTGCTGTGCATTTCTTGCACAAAATTAAAACGTGTGTCTACATGCTGGTTTAAAAAATGATTGAAATTTGTGCTAAATAGTACATTTGCGTCCAGAATGAGGAGAGCGTCAAATAAGGGACATGGTCGTGGTGCTGCTGGTGCTGCTGCTGTTGGTGGTGTTGGTGAAGCTCCTGTTGCAAGGAGAGGACATGGTCTATCTGTGCCAGCTACACGCACAAGTGAAACACCTTCCTCAGGTATGAGTAGCCGACGGAACCTTCAACGTTATATGGTAGGCACAAATGCCGCTCAACGAATGGTGAGGCCAGAACAAGTACAGGTGATAGTAGATTGGGTGGCTGACAATGCCTCCAGTTCCTTCACGTTGTCTCCCACCCAGTCCCTTGCTGAAAGCTCAGAGTTGGTACCTGAACCCCATGGCCATCTGTCTTTCACCTCAGCCCCTTGTAAATCAGCCAAGCAGTCTGAGCCCCAGGTCATGCAGCAGTCTCTTATGCTTTTTGATGATTCTGCTGGTGTGCTTTCCGTGGGCCATCCACATAGCCCTGCCCCAGGAGTGGAAGACATAGAGTGCACCAATGCCCAACCACTTCTGGTTCAGGACGAGGACATGGAAACACCACCGCAGCACGTCTCTGATGATGACAAAACACAGGTGCCAACTGCTGCGGCTTTCCACAGTGTGCAGACTGACAAGGAGGGCAGTGGTGAAGAGTGGGTAGAAGATGATGTTGAGGATGATGAGGTCCTAGACCCCACATGGAATGAAGGTCATGCGAGTGAGGTCTGCAGTTTGGAGGAAGAGGTGGTGGTCGCACTGAGGCACCAGCACAGCAAAAGAAGAAGCAGGTTGCAAAAGCGGAGCGACCGTCCCCTAGACAGTACGCCTGCAAATACCCACCGAACCCAGGGACCTAGCACACCAAAGGCAGCTCAAAGGAGTTCCCTGGCGTGGCAGTTCTTCAGACAATGTGCTGACGACAAGACACAAGTGGTTTGCACGCTGTGCAATCAGAGCCTGAAGGGAGGCATAAATGTTCTAAACCTGAGCACAACCCCCATGACCAAGCATCTACATGCAAAGCACGAGCTGCAGTGGAATAAGCACCTCAAAATCCAAGACAGGTCTCTGCCTCCTACTGCTTTCTCTTCTGCTGCTGCCTCAGCCTCTTCCTCCACCTCTACAGTGCAAGTGTCACCTTCCACCTAGCAAATAGAAGATGTGACAGCAACGCCACCATGTCTGCCACCGTCCCCAAGCATTTCCACACCATGGTCCCATGGAAGCTTACAGCGGTCCATCTCCCAAACACTGGAGAGAAAGGGGAATTACTCCCCTACCCACCCGCAATCCCTGGACATGAAAGCCAGCATTTCAAAATTCCTGGCCTTTGAAATGCTGTCATTCCGTCTGGTGGACACGGACAGTTTTAAAAACTGTATTGGTGGTGGCTGTCCCACAGTACATGGTTCCCAGCCACCACTACTTTTCCAGGCCATCCCTTCCCTTCCCTGCATGAACAAGTCGGGGACAAGATCAAGTGTGCACTGCACAATGCCATCTGTGGCAAGGTCCACATAACCACTGATACTTGGACCAGTAAGCACGGGCAGGGACGCTGTATCTCGCTAACTACACAGTGGGCAAATATAGTGGCGGGTGGGCCTGAGGTGGATAGCAGTTTGGCACAGGTCCTTCCGCAACCAAATATTGCAGGGCATTTCTCTTTGCCTCCTGTTGCCTCCTCCTCCTACTCCGCTTCCTCCTCCTCTACCACCTCCTCATCCGCTCAGCGTAACACCTTCACCATCAACTTCAGCACATCAAGGGGGAAACGACAGCAGGCTGTTTTAAAACTGATATGTTTGGGGGATAAACCCCACACTGCGCAGCAGCTGTGGACGGGCATTGAACAACAAACCGATGTGTGGCTGTTGCCACTGAGCCTCAAGCCCGGCCTGGTGGTGTGCGATAATGGGCAAAATCTTGTAGCAGCTCTGGGCCTAGCCGGTTTGACGCACATCCCTTGCCTGGCGCATGTGCTGAATTTGGTGGTGCAGAATTTTCTAAAAAACTACCCGGATATGTCAGAGCTGCTGCAGAAAGTGTGGGCCAACTGCGCTTCAGCGGAACTTCGGCCTTCCTGCTCACCGCCTCCTATGCGATGTGCCCACAAGGTGGAACTCCACCTTGCATATGCTGGAGACACTGTACGAGCAGCAGCAGGCAATAGTGGAGTTTCAGCTGCAGCACGCACGGGTCAGTCGCTCTGACCTGTGTACCATATTGCGTTGTTTCGAGTACTCCACCAACATGGCCAGTGCCGATGATGCTGGTCTCAGCGTTACTATCCCACTTCTATGTCTACTTGAAAAAAACACTTCAGGCGATGGTGGAAGAGGATGTGGCACAGGAGGAGGAGGAATAGGGGTAATTTCCATGATTATCAGGCCAGTAATTCACAAGTGGCTCGGAGGGTGGGTTCCTGCCCCAGCATAGGACAGGTCAAAAAGTTTCAAGCCAGGGCACAGTTCTGGAGGATGAGGAGGACGAGGAAGATCATGAGGAGGAAGAGGAGGAACCGTGTTCACAGCAGGGTGGCACCCAACGCAGCTTGTGGCTGGGGGGATACGGAGGACACAGATGATACACCTCCCACAGAGGACAGCTTGTCTTTGCCTCTGGGCAGCCTGGCACACATGAGCGACTGCATGCTGCAGTGCCTGCTCAACGACAGCCGAGTTGCCCACATTGTAACTTGTGCTGATTACTGGGTGGCCACTCTGCTGGATCCTCGTTACAAGGACAACGTGCCGTCCTTAATTCCCTCACTGAAGCATTATCGGAAGATGCGCGACTACCAGCTCACGCTGGTATAAGCGCTGCTGAGGGCATTCCCAAATGACACCGGGGGCTCAGTGGAAGCACAAGGCGAAGGCAGAGGAGGAGGAAGAGATCACCAATGCAGCTGTGGCACCGCCAGCACCTCAGAAGGTAGGGTTAGCATGGCCGAAATGTGGAAAAGCTTTGTCAGCAGCATGCCACAACAAACAGCACCACCAGCTGATAGGGAACGTCTTAGCAGGAGGCAGCTTTTCAGCAACATGGTGGAACAGTATGTGTGCACACACCCACACGTACTGACTGATGGGTCTGCACCATTCAACTTCTGGGTCTCCAAATTGGGCACATGGCCTGAGCTTGCCCTTTATCCCTTGGAGGTGCTGGCCTGCCCTGCAGCCAGTGTATTGTCTGAACGTGTGCTTAGCACGGCAGGGGGCGTTATCACAGACAAGCGCAGCTGCCTGTCCGCAGCCAAAGTGGACAAGCTAATAGCCATTTATACTGGCCTCACACAGCCATTGGTATACTTTTTTTTTTTTAATATGTCTCAATATTTTGGGGGCTGTCCCAATTAGAAAAAAAAACAAACAAAAAACAGTGTTGGCTACCTCCTCCTCCTCCTCCACTGCCATTTCCACCACCTACACCGCCACGGTCATGGCCTCCTCAACCTCCTACTCCACATCCACCTCCTCCTCCATTTTTTATAATGTGATTTTAAGTTATTTCCCTATCCACATTTGTTTGCAGGTCACTTTTCCTACTCTTACCCCTATTTTGCTTCCTTTTGCAGCCTTCTAACCCTTTCCAGGACTTTTTTAGAGCCATTTTAGTGCCCATAAGTTTGGGTCACCATTGACTTCGATGGGGTCCGGGATCAAGTTCGGGGCGAAGTTCCGCCAAACCTGCCGAACCCGAACATCCAGGTGTCTGCTCAACTCTACTCATAATCAACATATGAATATCAGAATTTGTGAACAGTGAATTGGAGAAATAATATATAAGTAAATCCAGTATTTAAAATTAGTCCATAATCATCATATGGATAAACATCACAGTATAGTGTCCATTATTCATAACTTGAATATAAAATTGAAGTGTTTCCACCACCAAAGATCTAGTTGGGTACGTTTACCTTATCACAACTTGTAAAGAGCCCGTAGTAAAATGTGATAAATTGTAGCTCAAATACACCACTGAGTGCCTCCACCGGTATAGAAATAGTTGGGTACACTTACCCTAGGGTAACTTGAAAAAGGCCCGTAGTAAACTGTATTATAACCAGCCACCAACAAACATCCACTGGAGTGTGTTCACAATTCTCAGATGCTCAAGCGCTCATATAAAATGTTTGTATTATGCTGCCTTAAACAAGATCAAACATCTTAACCTTATCCTGTTGCCCCCTCCTGCATTGCACTCTGTCCAGGCCAGTTGTAAAGAGAATTGTTCTTAGGGTCAGATTTATGACAGGCTTCTAGGTTCCAGATTTGATCCAGAAATTAGTTGATGGTGGAGCTAGATTTTTTCTTTTCCTGGGCACCTATTTTTAGAAAGATTCCGCTTATGACAGCTTTATGGGCATTCCAAAGAGATGAAAGGTTAGCAATGGTACCAGGGTTGGAGGTAAAAAACTGCGTAATCTCAGATCGAATCTGTTCTCAGATCTCCAAGGAGCTGAGGAGTGAGGCATTCATTTGCCAAAGGTTTTGTTTGTTCGCTAGTTAGTGTTGTACTTTCTGCATGAGCAATTTGTAAAAGGATTTCTGGTGAGTGTTTGAAGCATTAATATTGACAATTTTCAAGGGAGTGTTATTAAAATATTCTGAAGGGATTAGAAATCTACCTCGGGGGTCACTTTTAATATGAGAGAGGACAAAGGAGACTGAGGAATGTACTGCAATCATGACACCACATACTTTTTTATCGGCTTGAGCATGAAAACAATGGGGAAACACTTTGTGGGTGCAGTGGGGTGCTTTAGCCTTAGAGAAGTGTGTCTCCTGAATGCACAGAATGTCTGTACATTGTGAGATGGCTTTGTGCCATTGAAGGGAGCGTTTAAATGGGCTGTTAAGGCCCTTGGCATTCAGCAAGTTAATTTTAAGTGACATAAGGAAGGATGACTAGGAGATGCTACTAGGGTGTAAAGAAGAGTAGAGTTGAGCGAACCTCTGGAAGTTCGGGTTCTGCTGGTCCGTCCGAACTTCGGGACAAAGTCCGGGTCCGGGTCCGGACGGAACCCGAACGATCGCACGGACAACGAACCCCATTGAAATCAATGGGGACCCGAACTTTTAGGCACAAAAATGGCTGTAACAAAGTCCTGGAAAGCCCTAGAGGGCTGCAAAAGGAAGTAAAATGGGGGTAAGGGTAGGGCAAGTGCCCTACAAATAAATGGGGACAGGGAAATAACTTTAAATATTTTTAAAAAAATAAAAACATAAAAAAAGCAAAAATGGAGGTGAATGTGGATCATTTTCAAACTGTGTCTGAAAAGTATTAATTAACAGTAGAAGCCATATAACTGTTCTAAAATCATCTTCAAACTAGGGCAAGTGCCCTACAAATAAATGGGGATAGGGAAAATAAATTAAAATCAAGTAAAAAAACGGGAAGGGGGGTGGATGTGGAGTAGGAGCCTCGAGGTTGACTAGGCCGTGACCGTGGCAGTGTAGGTGGAAGTGGCGGTGGTAGAGGAGTAGGAGGAGGTAGCCAACATGGTTTTTTTTTTTTGTATTGAGGCCTATTCAAAAAAAGAAGTATATGAATGGCTGTGTGAGTCCGGTCTAAATGTTTATTCTGCACAAGGTACAGACAAGTCTTGTGGGATCCATGCCTGATTCATTTTAATAAAGGTTAGCTTGTCCACATTGGATGTGGACAAACGGCTCCGCTTGTCTGTGATAACGCCCCCTGCCGTGCTAAACACACGTTCCGGCAATACACTGGCTGCAGGGCAGGCCAGCACCTACAAGGCATAAAGGGCAAGCTCAGGCCATGTGGCCAATTTGGAGACCCAGAAGTTGAATGGGGCAGACCCATCAGGCAGTACGTGTAGGCGTGTGCCCACATACTCTTGCACCATGTTGCTGAAATGCTGCCTCCTGCTAAGACGTTGTCTATCAGCTAGTGGTGCTGTTTGTTGTGGCGGGCTGCTGACAAAGCTTTTTTAGGGTTCTAAAATAGTAGAGTAGTTTAGGTAGTATTTGCATCTGGTATGCTGCAATGCGACCTACCCAAGTTAGATGGAATTTGCAGATATGCAAAAATTCTTCTTTTATTTTGAGCAGAAGTGGGGGGAAGTTGGCATTATATAGTTTAGAGGTTGTGCGGGTTAGTTGTATTCCCAGGTAGGTAACGGAGGGCGAGTCCCATGTACAAGGGAACATTTTTTTAAGTTTTTTTTATATTGTTCTCAGATAGATTTAAGGGGAGGGCACAACATTTGGTGGTGTTAATCTTATAAAAGGATATTTTCCCAAACTCAAGTAGTAGTGTATGTGCTGCAACTACAGAGGAATCTGGGTTGGATAGAGAAACAATGATGTAGTTGGCAAAAAGCCCTATTTTGTGTTCCTTAGAGCCCACTTTATACCTTGGATGTCTATGCTTGATCCTATTTTTTCCGCTAGGGGTTCTATCGCTAAGGAAAAGATTATTGGGGATAATGGGCATCCCTGGCGAGTCCCGTTTGTAAGCTGGAAAGGATCGGATAGGATGCCTGAGGAGTATACGTTGGCAGTAGGGTTTGAGTAAAGGGACATTATTGCAGAGTGAATAAAGCCATTTAGCCCGAATTTAGTAAGAGTTTTGGATAAATATCCCCAGTGAACCCTATCGAAGGCCTTTTTCTGCATCAAGGGTTATGAAAACGGAAGCTTTGTGGGTGAGTTCTGCATATCTTATTCGATTAATCATTCTTCTGGTGCCGTCTGGGGCCTGTCTACCTTTTACAAATCCCACTTGTTCTAAACCTACTAGAAAAGCTGTAATTTCCATCAGTCTATTGAACAATACTTTAGCATAGATTTTAAGGTCTGAGATAAGTAAGGATATAGGCCTAAAATTTTGAGGTAGGGATGGGTCTTTTCCTGGCTTTGGTATGGTTACTATTATTGCTTGAAGCATCTCAGTAGGAAATGTACTTGTTTTTGCAGCTTCATTGAATACGTTTGCTAATCTTGGGGCAAGCAGCTGAGAAAAAGCCTGGTAGTATTCGGCTGAGAAGCCGTCTGAACCTGGAGACTTGTGCTTCGGTAGTGCCTTAATCACTTCCGTAACTTCATCAGTAGATATTTGTCTATTTAAATGCTGAAGTGTGTGTACATCAAGTGAGGGAAGGTTGGTCTGCTGGAGGAACGTATTGATTTCCTCGTCAGTGGGTTGGTATTTGTTTGGATCCTGATTGAGGTTATAGAGGGATTCGTAGAAATCCTTAAATGTGTAAGCAATATCTCTGGGGTTGTAAAATGTGCAAGCAGTTTGGTGGTGCTTAATTTATGTTAGAGCTTGTTTGTCTGTGTTTTAGCTGAGCAGCCAGTAGCTTGCCCACGCTGTTTTGGGAGTAGTAGGAGAGTTTAAAGTGTTTGAAGTAGACATCATAATCCTTTCTCAGTGCCTGTCATAATTCCTCTCGACAGGCATTAAGTTGGAGTAGTAGGGTATCATTAGTATTTTTAGCTAGTTTATGTTTAGTCTCTAGTAGAGTTGAGCGGACACCTGGATGTTCGGGTTCGGCGGGTTCGGCCGAACTTGGCGAAAAAGTTTGGGTTCGGTACCGAACTTGACCCCGGACCCCGAACCCCATTGAAGTCAATGGGGACCCGAACTTTTCGGCACAAAAATGGCTGTAAAAAAGTCCTGGAAAGTGCTAGAGGGCTGCAAAAGGAAGTAAAATGGGGGTAAAAGTAGGACAAGTGCTCTACAAAAAAATGGGGATAGGGAAAGTAACTTAAAATCAAATAAAAAAAATAAAAATGGGAAGGGGGGGGTGGATGTGGAGTAGGAGCCTAGAGGTTGACTAGGCCGTGACCATGGCAGTGTAGGTGGAAGTGGTGGTGGTGGAGAAGGAAGAGGAGGTAGCCAACACTTTTTGTTGTTTGTTTGTTTTTTTTTTCTAATTGGGGTAGCGCCCAAAATATTGAAGCGTATTCAAAAAAACAAGCATATCAATGGCTGTGTGAGGCCGGTCTAAATGTCTATTCTGCAGGACTTCTTACAGGAGCAGCAGAAACCTCTCCCTATAGAACTAGGAGACGATTTTAGAACAATAATCTGTCCCTTACGGCACCAGCTGGAACCTCTCCCTATAGAGCTAGGAGATGATTATAGAACAATAATCTGTCCCTTACAGCAACAGCAGGAACCTGACCCTATAGCAGTAGGCAATGATTTTAGAACAATAATCTGCCCCTTACAGCAACAGCAGGAACCTGACCCTTTAGCAGTAGGCAATGATTTTAGAATAATAACCTGTCCCTTACAGCAACAGCAGGAACCTCTCCCTATAGAACTAGGAGATGATTATAGAACAATAATCTGTCCCTTACAGCAACAGCAGGAACCTGACCCTATAGCAGTAGGCAATGATTTTAGAACAATAATCTGTCCCTTACAGCACCAGCAGGAACCTCTCCCTATAGCACTAGGAGATGATTTTAGAACAATAATCTGTCCCTTACAGCAACAGCAGGAACCTGACCCTATAGAACTAGGAGATGATTTTAGAACAATAATCTGTCCCTCAAAGCAGTAGACTCTACCTAGTCCAGTATCAGATCATTCTGTAATGCAGGATGAGATGTGATTAGATCTGCAATATGTCCCTAAAAGCAGGAATAGTAAACTCTACCTAGTCCAGAATCAGATCGTTCTGTAATGCAGGATGAGATCTGCAATCTGTCCCTCAAAGCAGTAGTACTAGTAATCTCTACCTAGTCCAGAATCAGATTGTTCTGTAATGCAGGATGAGATCTGCAATCTGTCCCTCAAAGCAGTAGTAGTAATAATCTCTACCTAGTCCAGAATCAGATCATTCTGTAATGCATGATGAGATCTGCAATCTGTCCCTCAAAGCAGTAGTAGTAGTAATCTCTACCTAGTCCAGAATCAGATCGTTCTGTAATGCAGGATGAGATGTAATTATATCTTAAATCTGTCCCTCACAGCGCCGGCAGCATCCTCTCCCTACACTAGCCTGAGAGCATGTGACATGCAGCACTACGTGACTCCAGCTTATACAGAGGCTGGGTCACATGATGCACTGGCCAATCACAGCCATGCCATTAGTAGGCATGGCTGTGATGGCTTCTAAGGTGAAACGCTTTTTGATTGGCTGCCCTGCAGCTATTCAACAGGTGGGATAAAAAAACCCGAACACCGAACCCAAACTTTTTTTTCAAATGTCCGGGTTTGGGACTGGGTCAAGGACACCCCAAAGTTCGGTACGGACCCAAACTTTATAGTTCAGGTTCGCTCAGCTCTAGTCTCTAGTTCAGAGATGCGTTTGTATAGAGATGAGACAAGTTGTGTTTTTTTTTTCTTTTTTCCCTAGAGGCTATCTGTATTAATGCTCCCCTAGCAAACGCCTTGTGTGCACACCATACTATGGTGGAAGAGCAGTCTGTAGTGTCATTGATCTCAAAATATTCCTCCAGCTTTTCCTGCATTTCCAATCGAATTTGAGTATGAGACAGGAGGAATGTGTTGTTATTCCATAGTGGTGCTTGGGATATTCTATGTGTCCATTATTTCAATAGAAATGGGAGCATGATCTGACCATGTGATAGTTTGGATTGTTGCTTTGATCACTTTTTGTAACACATATTTCTGAGTGAGAAAGAAGTAAATTCTAGAATAGCGCTTATGGACTGCTGAATAGTGCGTAAAGTCCCTCTCAGTGGTGTGGAGGCAGGACCAAGGATCATAGAGCTCTTCTTCTAAGTAGTAAGGCCTTAAGGATGGTCTCCGCTTCTGTCCCACTGAGGAGGAGTCTATTTTGTCATTTAACACCACATTAAAATCACCACATACAATTAGATTACCTTTTTGCATTTGTTTTGTGATTTTCAATGTTTTACGGAAGAATTGTACAGGCTTTTGTATTGTACCGCCCATGTTCATCAACACGTTTGTCCCAGAGTGTAAACACAATGGTGTCCTTAATGGCTGCCATCACTACATTGTGTTTACCAGAGTCATTTGCTGTGAAAATATGCGGAAATATGTTGTGGGTGCATTTCGGTGGGTTTAGGCTGGAGAAGTGTGTCTCCTGTATGCATAAGACATCACAGTTTTGTTGTTTTCCACATTGTCCTGCATTTATGAGGGCTATTTAGGCCTCTAGTATTTAGAGACATTAGTCTAAGTGACATTCCATTGGTAAGTAGTGCTGTGTTGCCATCTAGTGGTAGAATGTATTAGGAACAGAGAAGAATTTAATACAGTCTATATGCTTTGTTTCTGAGGACTGTGTTTCAAAAAAACTGGTTTGTACTTCAGATAACAAAGAAAAAAAAAAAAGAAACTCACATAAACTTGCATCAGATATCTTGAAATGTCTTTTAACTGTGTGAATTCGGGATACTCCCACAAACTAAGTTGGAGGAAAGTGTTTTCAGTTCAGCCAAACATCAGGTGCTCAAAGTATTGACACAGTGAGATTGGTAGTCAAGGTAGGTACCAGGTAGTGCATGAGCTCACAAAAGGATAGTGAGATAGCCCCTTGGGCTGGTTTTAGTAGTTAGGTGTCAGAGTTTTTACCCTGCACTGTTGTGGGAAGGGTTAAGTGCTCCTCTGTGTGTGGGTGGATGGTCCTGGGTTTCCATGGTTGTCATCCTTGGGTATTAGGCCCCATTTCCTCAGTAGGACTAATCCTTTTAATAGTGATGATATGGAGTATAACTCATTGTTCCTTTTTAGTAGGAGTTTGGCCAGGAAACCCCATTTGTAGAGGATTTTGTGGTTTCTCAGTACTTTTGTTATGGGAATTAAATTGTTTCTGGCCGCCATTGTGGCTTGAGACAGATCAGCATAGAGTGTGATACCTGCATATGGGTCTGGTAGAGTTTGATTCTGTCTCGAGAATCGCATTAGCTGATCTTTGATTTGATAGAAGTGGATCCTCACTATTGTATCCCTGGGGATCCTGTTGGGCAGATGAGGTGGTTTGGGCAGCCTGTGGGCCCTGTCTATGATCATGTCTGCAGGGGTGAGGGATGGGAGGGCTGTCAGCATGAGGTTTTGCAAAAATGGACACAGTTCTGCTGGTTTTACTGATTCTGGGATCCCCCTGAATCTTACATTATTCCTTCAAGCTCGATCTTCTAAATATGCGATTTTGAGTCTCAGGGATCTAATCTACTCTTCCACCTCGAAGTGTGCGTCCACCAGCTCATTATGTGCTTTTGAAAACTCCCCCATCTTATTTTCCATGTGATCCACTCTATTCTCTATTTCAGCTATATCTCTGTTAGTGGAACTCATGAAATTAGAGATATCATGTTGTATATCCCCTCTGAGGGTCAGGAGCATGCCTTTCATTACTATGTCTGTTATAGGCATCCCTGAGATGGGGAAAGCATCTAGCTTCTGGCTATATGCAGGGGCCTGCTCCATGTCCTCCCCCTCTGGGCTATGTTCATTAGGACTGTCACCTGCTGGGTTAAGCCTCCTTCTTTGTTTAATAAGGCTATTAAAAGTTGAGGAAGGATCTGGGTTGCCTGTGTTAGGCGACTCACCGCTTTCATTGCTGAGTAAACTGTGTTCTGTGTGAGAAGCAGCGCGTCTCCCGTCGCTGGCGCCATCTTGGATCTCTCTGGCCGGGGCCGCTTTGTAGAAGTCCATAAATTTACCTGGTTCATCTCTTCCCTTTCTTTTCCCCATGGTTGTCGGCCGGTCCTCCTTGTCTTCCTCTGTCAGGCTTGCCATTTTTGTGCTGTATCATGTCGCTATGGATAGCTGTGAAGCACCTGGTGTGTCAGAGCTCCTCTCTCACACCACCATCCACTCTGGCTGCCGGCTCTGCCCCCCTTCAAATTCAAATTTTGTCTACATTTTTTTTCCATTAATGTGGATTTTTTTTAATTTGGTACTATTTTAATTCAGATACAATCAAATTTCCAAAAACTAAAAATGTGTCCAAATTTCAATTTGCAACAAAATGAACTGCACATGTCTACTAAAATAAGCAATCAATATTTTGCCTTGCATTTACCACTGATCAAATGGGGTTAATAACTCACTCTTTTAAATTCAACCACAATCCTCTACTGACTGAAAAATGGTATGTCCATTAACAGTCAGAATGTGGAAGAAATTACTCAAATCCCCTTATATTAATGGTGAAAAAAGGTTTTCACTGGCTAGCATGGACAGGGATTATAACTTTCCCATCTAAAGAATAAAACATATAAAAAGATAGCTGCACCCACATTGTTGAATGAATGTTTAAGATACTTTTTTAAAGCAAAAAAATAAAGGGTTTGTATCTTGTTTTAACAAATGCCTTTGACCATAATGCTTTTGTTGCAGTGGCAAAACAATACCGATGTAAAAAGAACCAAATACTTGCAAGTCTTCCATCAAATGTTTCTTAATCCATACAGTGCATATCTGAAAACAAAGCTGTGACTCCAAATTGAAGAGCACACTGCCACTCACATCAAAGTGCAGGTAACTCTAATTGCCTTGAAGCTCCCAGGAAACATAGAAATGTACAAAAGTGCAGAAAAAGACAGAGTAGTCCATCGAGTCTGCCCATTTTTTTCTGTTTTTTTAATGTTTTTTTTTTTTCGTTTTGTTATTTGTATTTTTTTCATTATCTTTTTTGTCTGAGTATAGATCTATATTTGTCCCAAGCATGTTTGTAGCCATTTACTGTCAAATGTCTCACTACTTCTGCTGGAAGTTTATTCCAAGCACCAACTATCATTTCAGTAAAATAATACCTTCTAAAATTAGTTTTTAACTTTCCTCCAGTTATTTTGAGGTCATGTCCCCTTGTTCTTGATTTTGGTTTCATATTGAAAGAACTGCCCTCCTGAACCTTATTCACCCCCTTGATGTATTTAAAGGTATTAATCGTGTCTCCTCTTTCCATTCTTTCCTCCATACTGTACATATAAAGTATTAAGTCGCTCTAAATTTGTTTTATGTCTCAGTCCTTTCACCATTTTGTAACCCGTCTCTGGACTTGTTAAATTCTATCAATATCTTTCTGTAAGTGAGGGCTCTAGAATTGGTAGACCTGCATACAGCTTCCATGGTTGCTGGTTCTAGCCTTCCACTCCTATCTATTCTGCCTCGCTATTGGATCCTCACTATTTTGGGTGACCCCCACTAGCCAATAGTAAAGCAGAAAATATCCAGAGCCAGTGGCCTTACAAACTGACTGCTAATTACATTACAGGATGGCTAGGGTTTTAGGGATTTCCAGGTGTTCTTCTGCACATCAAAGCTGGTGTGTAGGCTCCAGGAGATGAAACTTTGGTATAAGTATTCATTTATTTTTTGTTATTTTTTGTTTTTATGACACTCATTTTTTTTTACTTTAACTGTATTTTTTACCTCCAATTTTCTAAATTATACTAAAAATAGAAAATACCTAATGGATTATTTTGCTATAGAAGCCAAATACATTGATATAATTTATGAGCAAAAGCTATGTAACATCTTAATCCTTTTACATTATATGTAATGAAATATATTTATATCTTAAATAAATTGCGAAAATCCCTTGTTATTTAATTTGTGCAAGTGATTGACTTTCCCTGTTATTCTTTACAGCTTTGAGAACTGAAGTAAACTTGTAAGCTCATTTCTTTGTTTATGGAAAAGTAGGCACAGTAGGAATCTGGAATGGTATTCGCTTACAAGATAAAAGAATATGTGGAGCATGACATGATAGTTTCTTAAAGAATGAATGCTAACACTGAAAAAAAGTGTAGATATTTTCGATATATAGGTGACAAAGTCATTCACATACATACAATGTATGTGAGTAACTTTGCATAGAAGGGTGTACATATCCTAATAAATGTAATATATTCTATAATTTTTTACCTATGTCTAGTATTTCTGATAAACTGCATATCTATAAAATAGGACTGTGCAAGATCATAGGTTGGACCCCATTGCTCGATAAAAAAAAAGTGGTGTGCTTAGTGCACTGTGGCAAAGAGGGGCATGGTTTTCATTGTGTCAGGGTTGTTGCTAGAATTATAAAATTACATCTTTAGGCTCCCCTAGTAAGGCATTAATGCAGTCCTGATAGCACATAGCAGTCCTCATAGCACACTGTTGCAAAATGTGAGCATGGCCAAATAACGTTAACAGTGAGAGGGTCTTGAAGGGCATGGTTAAATAAAACAAAAGCCTTCTTGTACCTATAAAATATTCTTAGATTGGTGCATCACAAATAAGAGTCTTGCAGACATGTATAAATACCAGCACAATCATGCTTTTAAAAGTGAAACACTGCCATTACATATGATTTTATGTACACTGAAAACAGACAGAGAGCTAACACTTTATCTGAGCCTACTTTATAGAATAACTTTTCTAGAAAAGTCAGGAACTGTTTAGCAACCATCAACTGTCGAGATAACACTTTGGTAAGACATATGCAATATACAAAATAGTGTATGTAGTGCAGGAGTCTGTAATATACAATATAGTGTATATTGTGCAGGAGTATGTAATATACAATATAGTGTATATAGTGCAGGTGTTAGAAGATGGTTGCTAAGGGTTAATAGCATTTGGTTGTGTTTTCCTCTAATTCCTAGAGGAACAGCTCTATTTAAACTTCCTGCTTCCTGTAGCAAGTTGCTGTCTGATCTACAGCGTGTTAGTGAGTTCCTGTGACCTGTTTTCCCAGTCTTCCTGTATCTGTGACCCGACTTGCCTGACCTCTGATTGAACTCTGCCTGCACCGACCCTTTGCCTGCCTACGACCACGTCTCTGCCTAAACCTCTGGTACCTCAGCCCCCCGCCTGTTTACAACCCTGCCTGCACCCGACGTTCCGCTTGCCTGTTCCTTTGTACCGCACTAGCCTGCCTAATTCCGACCCGGCCTGCATCACCACTCTTCTGTCTGCACGAGCTCCTGGAGGATCTTCACATCACCATCTGCATCCGCACCAGCCCTCGTGCCCCCCTGTGCTCCGGAATCTCCTGTTTCCTCTATCAGGGGTTCCCGAACCAGGGCCGTAAGAGAGGTTGCCCTCTGCACAATCAGACTCCACCCACAGGTACGTGACAGCAGGAGTCTGTTAAGCTGGCCATAGACAATATTATTTTCTTGTTCAGCATGTTCCTTTATCCACACAAATTAGGTAGATGGAGGAATCCCTTCTACAGGGATATGTGGGCCTGTCCCCTTTTACAATCTTCCTCCAAGGTCAGTCTGTCCAATAATAATATCCCCCACAGGTTAGTCTGTGCACAATACTTTAGGAAGTTAGAGGTGGACTACTGATTAGTTTGCAGGGCATGTCAAATACGTAGGTATTTATAGAAGTCTCTAAAAAGTCCCTAAAAGGCAATGACATTTGGTCAGCCGGGGTGAAATTCTTAAATGAATTCCAACGTGTTTTGGAAAATTACTTTCTTCTTCAAGGTATATAATTGGTATGAGCATTTATAGAATGTAATATATCACAATTAGGATTAAATTACAGAAAAGAAACCTATCATTACATGCGTACAAATGGATAAGAGTTGTGCATGAAAAAGGTAAATTTAACCTCTTTCCACCCGCCCACTGTACTTAAACAGCAGGGTGGGAGCTTCGTCATTCTGAGTCGATGCACCCGCACGTCACTCAGAACAAGGTGTCACACGTGGGCGCATGGCCACACAGCTGCATGCTCCTGGTGTGCTTGTGTCCCCTGGATACAGCACATCTCCACTCGGCATAATGGCTCTGTGATTGGCCTTTTTTTTTTTTTTTTTTAACACATTTTATTGAGTTTTAAAAGTCAAAACAAGAATTGCAATACAATAGAAGCAATAGATCCAAATGAGAGTTAGCATAAAACATAGATAATCATAACATAGGTGAGGGCAAGGGAAACCAAGGAGGGAGGGGTATGGGGGAAAGTGGGAAGGAATGGGGAAGGAGGGAGGGGAAGGGGTAGGGTGGGAGGGGGGAGTGGAGGAGGGGGGTGACCACTATGGAATATATATTAGGGCTCAGAATAACATTCAGAGGCACATCTTCAGTTATTGCTCAGTTATAGTTCCTTTATCTGCCGATATCTAAAGAAGCTGGACAGCGCGGTTGGCTTAGTTTGTTAGGGGAAGGTTACATCCAGTCCATTCAATCTAGTCAAATCATCGGTCGGCTAGAGCCGGTAGGGTAGTGGTGGATCGTAGGGGTAGTAGGAGAAGGGCGTAAGATGACCAATGCTGTAAGGTATTCCAAGCTTTATCCAAGAGGTGGGGTCAAGAAGTCGACCCTGGGGTAGGTGGAGGCGTGATGTGGGATTGATTGATAAAAGTTTCCCAAATTCTGTTTAATTTGCTCCTATCGCACCCATTTAGTGAGCAATCCAGAAGTTCTTTTTGGTAGAGTCCCATAAGGTGTGACTTTACCATTGCTATGGTAGGAGGAGATTTTGAGGTCCATTGTTGAAGGATGACCCTCCTTGCCAGCATGAAGCAATAGGTGAGCCAATGCCTATGTTTGCGAAGAACCACAGCGTTTTTGCTTTGGGTACCTGGAAAGGGATTATCCATGAAACCAAAGAGTAATGGAAGTGGGTCTTTACAGGGGGAATAGCCCGAGACTCGATTGGCTAGAGTTTCCACTTGAAACCAAAAGGTGCTGATTACAGGGCATTCCCAAAGTCTGTGTTTTAGCGACGGTTTATAGGCAGAGCACCAAGAGCATTGGAAGGGTGTTGGGGAAGACCTGTCCGTTGAGTATGGCATGTATGCGCGGTGAAGAATCTTCAGTTGCTGTTCTCTCCAGAATTCGTTCTGAATGAAGGCTCTTGTAGTGTTGTAGCCCTGAAGTGCAAAGTCGGTAATAGCTCGCCCTGGAAATACATTAGACCACAGTGGGGGTGGATCCTGGGTTCGTGATCTCCGGAGGTGAACTGATAAAGGCTTGTGGATATCTCCGATTTTTAGTGTTCTGGACAGGAGCAGGTTGTCGATAAAGGTGGGTTTGAATCGTTTCAGCTTGTTTGGGTAGAGGCTGGCAGCAAAGCTTATGGCTTGTTGAAAAGGGAGAAAGTGGGTTTTCGGGAGGTTAAATGTTGCTTGGACTTGAGAAAAGGAGAGAGGGTTCCCAGAAATAGGGTCGAATAGTTGCGCATATGTCCGTAGGCCTTGGCGAGACCAGAAGGCTATAATGTGTCGTTGAGCAGATAGAGGGCTTGTGGGATGACCCCTGACTGGTAGGGAGCAGGCCTTTCTAATCATATGATGGCTGTGCACCAGTGGTCAACATCTGTACCAGTGGTTAACATCTGTACCAATGGTCAACATATGTACATCTGTACCAGTGGTCAACATCTGCACCAGTGAACAACATTTGTACCAGTGATCAACATCTGTCAAACTGTACCAACACATCTGTACCAGTGATCAAGATCTGTCACACGACACCAGCACATCAGTACCAGGGATCAACATCAGCAGTACAGTATTAACATGTCTAAAAAAAATTATTCATCAGCGAAGAGGCTTTTTAGATACTCCAGAGTATGAGAGACAAGCATAGTAGGGAAGTATCTACGTCCGACTCAGATGGTGAGTATGAGCCAGTAGAAAGTAGTGGTTCTGAAACAGATTCAGGAGAGAATCAAAACAAAGAGATTCAGGAGATCTGAGGGGGCAGGGGCAGGCATCCACCAGCAGCACTGTAAATCCTGTGGTGAGTAGAAGCTGTGCAGCACTCCCAGATAATAGGCAGGCATCCACCAGCAGTGCTGTAAATCCTGTGGTGAGTACACACAGTGCAGCACTCCCAGATAATAGGCAGGCACCCACCAGTGGTTCTGCAAGTCCTAGTGGAGTGGCGAGTAACAGGGCAGCATTCCCACATGATAGATCAGGTTCTACTAACGGGGCATCCCATCCACAACAATGCGGTAGGGCCCATACTAGCCCCCAGACATACTTTTATATCCCACAAGGCTGCCCACTACTTCGGCAGAACCTATAATTCCCCCTTTTACAGCACAGCCAGGCACTCAAATACAAACAGAAAATGTTACCCCAGTTTATTTTTTTCATCTATTTTTTACGTATGATCTGCTAAATTACAGTATAGTGTAGCAGTGTAGCAGTGTAATGTGTATGCCAGCCAATATATTGCCAACAATCTTAATTCTTCATATGCCTGCCCATTTGTGTGGAAACCCTTCACTGTGGAGGATTTTAAATGTTTTCTTGGATTAATCTTGAACATGAAACTGACAAAAAAATGAAGTCCATGCCTACTGGTTTACCCAGCCTATACATCATATGCCAGTCTATTCTTCTTTTACGCCCAGAACACGTTATGAGATGATAATGAGATTTTTACATTTCAATAATAATACCCAGTGCCCTCCTCAAAATCTTCCTGATTACGACAAACTGTTCAAAATGTGGTCACTAATATTTTGCTGTAGCTTCAAGGAAATGTTTACTCTCAAAAAAATATTTGTGTGGATGAATCCCTAGTCCACTTCACCAGAAGGCTTGGCATCAAACAATACCTCCCTAGTAAATGGGCCAAATATGGGGTAAAATTCTACAAGGCATGTGACGGGGCCACAGGATATACATATAACTTCAAAATTTATGAGGGAAAGGACAGCCAGCTAGACCCCCCTGGATGCTCTACCTATATGGAGACAAGTGGCAAAATTGTTTGGCAATTTATAGAACTGCTGTTCAAGAAGGGTTACCGCCTGTATGTAGATAATTTCTACACAAGTCTCCCACTCTTCCACCATCTCTATATGAATCAAACGGCTTCTCACAAAGATTGGTCGCCATAAAACTAAACCTGGGGAAACAGTCAATCTGCGGAATGAAGAGATACTATCCCTAAAGTGGAGAGATAAAAGAGACATCTATATCCTCACCTTGGTAAAACTTTAAACAAGACAAGGTCCCGTCCAGAAACCAAAATGCATACATGACTATAATCAA
The DNA here is from genome assembly GCA_018402905.1 of Glandirana rugosa. NCBI lineage: Eukaryota > Metazoa > Chordata > Amphibia > Anura > Ranidae > Glandirana > Glandirana rugosa. The sequence goes on from BLSH010515155.1 coordinate 48,618, forward strand.
TTCATGGGGGGTGGATATGAACGACCAGATGTTATAACCCTACTTAGCCATCAGGAGATCACTGTTTTGGTATAAAAAAGTCACCATTAACTTGTTTCAGTTAGCACTGTACAATTTGTATGTTATCTTTTCTAAGTGCATACAAAGATCCCTAACCTACCTGAAATACCAAGAGGACATTGTTACAGTCCTTCTCTAGCCTCATGGCCATGCCCCTGAACAAATTCGCTCAGATGGATTGACAAGACCCCTTGAAAGGCATTTCCCTCATATCCTCCCTCTTACCCACACAGGCTGCAAACCCCAAAGAAGATGTTGTGTATGTTCCAGTAACGGAATTCCCTGTGACACCTAATATTACTGTCCCCAATGTCCCTCCCAGCCAGGCCTCTGTATTGGAGACTGTTACCAGATCTATCACACATCAATACACTATTAGTGAAGTATATGTGAAGTGAAGATATTTTTCCAGAGTCCGCTGTCTACTATTTCCTTGTATGACCCAGACTGTTTATTGACTATGCCTCTGCTTCCCGTCTGAACTGACTGTGGATTGTTTATTGATGATGCCTCTGCCTGTCGCTTGAACTATCAACTATGTTTTTGCCTTCCACATGAATTGAACTCTGTGCTTTTTGTCTGCCTCCTGAACTGATATTTTTGCCCTGCCATTGTATTAGTGGAATTCAAGACACCATAGGGGTTTCACGTATGTGAGGGGCTCCAGAATAGTTTTTCTGAGTGGAGAAAACTTTGTTTTTGGCTTTCTCTGGGTTTTGTAATTCTCGGATTAGGGTCTGGAGACTGGAGGCTTTGAAGAGATTTGGGTGGGAAAAGTCTTCTCCCCTGTGTTTAGGTCTCACCTGACCGAGTTCCTAAGCCTGAAGTTTCTATCTGCTGCCATCTGACCATGGCCATGCCTCTGCCTGCCACCTGAACTGACCATACCTCTGCCTGCTACCTGTGCTGCCTGCTTATGAACAATGTTCTCGCCTACTGCCAGGACCAATAATTCCTTTGGCTGTTGCTGACCAAATCTCTGCCCACTGTCTGGACCAATGCTTTGGCTTTGCTGGAAATATATCTGCCTGTTGCCTGTACTAACTATGGACAGTATTCCTGCCTGCTGCCTGTATAACTCCTTTTGCTGTCGCTGACCACTTCCCTGCATCCCAGTGGCCAGGCTGTGGAAAAGTTTCACACATATGGTATTGCTATACTCAGGAAGAGTAGCAGAATATATTTTGGGGTGTAATTGCAAGTATGTGTATGCCATATGTGAGAAAAATACCGCGCTCACAGTAAATAGCTCTAAAATGCCACAATCGTGGTAAAGAGCGCTAAAAAGGTATTCACAATAGCGCTGGTGGCAAAATACTCCCAAACTCAAATTTACAATAGCGCCCAGGCAACAGAAAAGGCCCAAATCCTTACTCTTGTCAGGACCTGGAGAAGCGCACATGGAAATAATGTTTAGAGCATGATATATTCACCTAAATTGGACTAAAATATGTGGTATATTGTTTAAAGATAATCTGCTTTTAAACTGTGTGAAAAAGTGACACTGAAATATCCTTAAAAGTCTGAGAAGAAATAAATTCCCCGTCTTTTTACAACTAGGGGCACAGCACAGCTGAGCACAACTGAGCATGCTCTGACCTGAAACTACTCTTATTTTTACTCCCATGGTGTAATTAAAGGGTGCTATAGTAAATACCAAAATGAGTAGTGGTTTAAAGAGAGTTTTTTTGGGAGTCAAAATTGGAGTTATGTAGCCCAATGCAAGTTTCAGCCATTCATTCCAATGGTACAATTGTAAATTCCCCAAAGAAATCCTTTTCATATTGAGATGAAATGTATCTTTCTCTCAAATAAATTGTCCTTGCAACAATGTTGCTTCTTCATCATCTATTTTGTTTTTAAAAATGCTAGAATGTGAAATGTTTTCATGTTTTGTTAAAATATTTTTTTCTCTGTCATTTTCACTTACTTGTTGTCCATCTCACAAAAATATTTCCCCAAACTCACACAGGTATCTTTACAAACCACAAACAATACCATTACTTTAAAATTAGTCACATTTTTTATTTTAAATTGTTTCCAAATGATCCCAATTTGAGCCCAAAAAATGTGATATGTTTACCAACATCAGAAATAAAAATGTCATTCCTAAAAATCAGAGAGTAACATTTCTATTCTACACTCACGCACCAAGAACCATCAAATAGCACAGAATAAATCAAGAAGAATAACTCCTGGCTAATGTAATCACAAGATAAGACAACTGTCTACCAATGCTGAGTTCCTGAGTTTGAATACCAAACATGCCACTTCATGTGGACATGTTGTTAAACATAACTCTTGACTTAGGGCCTTACCTAAATTATGTCTAAATTTAGAATTTATGTGTAGGAGGGTTCCACTACCATTGCAAAACTTGCCAGATACACTATCTAGCCAAAAGTATTGGGCTGCCTGCATATACACACACATGAACTTTAATGACAGCTCAGTCTTAGGCCATAGGGTTGATTTAGCCCACCCTTTGCAGCTATAACAGCTTCAACTCTTCTGGGAAGGCTGTCCACAAGGTTTAGGAGTGTGTCTATGGAAATGTTTGGCCATTCTTCCAGAAGTACATTTGTGAGGTCAGGCACGGATGTTGGGTGAGAAGGCCTGGCTCACAGTCTCTACTCTAATTCAGCCAAAAGGTGTTCTATCTGGTTGAGGTCAGGACTCTGTGCAGGCTAGTCACGTTCCTCCACCCCAAACTCGCTCATCCATATCTTTATGGACTTTGCTTTGTGGTGTCATCAAAAGTGAAGCATGACACCTACTGGGCTTATCTCTATTATTTACATCTGAAAGGTTTATAAAACTCTCATATCACAGTTATTGCTTTAAAAAATATATATTATAAAACTCATGCTATGTGAAATATATCAAATAATTTCAAACCACTTCAGTTGCTGTCCACATAGCGCTAAACCACTCACATATAAAATAAAATAACAATACTACAGTGCTTATAGTCCAAATTACATATCAGTGACTAAACAGTGACAAACATGTAAATGAGGTTTATAGTCCAAAATCTTGTATAACATGCTCTGTGTTCCAAAATCCTCAGTAAAAAAGTGCTTCAAGTAAACAGGCCGTGCAATGTGCCACACTCCCCTCTTGTGCTCCCGCTCATCAGAGAAAATGGACCCCCAGCTTTTCAGTCTGGGGGTCAAACACGCTTGTATCTGGTGTTGGGAATGGCAGGTCTCATAAGCATCTTTAATAGGTCTCCAAAATGCTACTATTACAAGTAGCTGGAAAATAATTAAACCAGGCTCAATGAAAAAGAGAAGTGCTCATACTGAAGTACTGTAAAACCACTTTAATTGCGCCATAAAAAAACACACTTACAGAATTGCTGTTGAAAAAAGTAATCAATACAATAGTGAGGCTCTTCCGGGTTCGTCGTGCATTCCATGAAGAGCGGAAGTGATGTCAAAGGTCACGGAACCGGAAATTGCGCCAGCGCGTTTCACCTCTCCCACGAGACGTCATCAAGGACATCATGAGGTTTACAATCACTTTAACAACTTGCTGACCGACCTACAGCACTTTTACTGATACAGGGCAGCAGCTGTGGACAGAATAACGTGTATATATATATATATATATATATATATATATATATATATATATATATATATTGTATGTGATTTTGCATTTCCACCTGAGGGGGGGCACGCTTCTGCTGTGATAATTCACAGCAAAAGCTGATCTGCGGGTCCCGGGTCCCTCCAGCACCTGCCAATCGTTAGTAAAACATGGAGAACTGAGATATGCCTAAAGCAGAGACTAGAGCCAATCTCTTCCCCTAGTGAAAGCACCACACTGTGTACACAAAATCACTGGATAAGCACATGGTTAACCCTTTGATCGCCATAGATGTCTAACCCCTTCCCAGCCAGTGTCATTAGTACAGTGACAGTGCATATTTTTAGCACTGATCAGTGTATAGGTATTAGTGTCACTGGTTCCCACAAAGCATCAAAAGTGTCAGTTAGTGTCCGATAGTCCATCGCAATATCACAGTCCCGCTATAAGTCGATGATCGCCACCATTACTAGTATAAAAATAAAAAATTCCATAAATATATCCCATAGTTTGTAGACTTTATAACGTTTGTGTAAACCAATCAATATATGCTTATTTGGATTTTTTTACCAAAACATGTAGCAGAATACATTTGGCCTACATTTATGAAGAAATTAGATTATTTTACATTTTTTATTGGATATGTTTTATAGCAGAAACAAAATATAGTTTTTTTTTCAAAAGTGTCAGTCTATTTGTTTATAGCTCAAACAATAAAAAAACACAGTGGTGATGAAATACCATCAAAAGAAAGCTCTATTTGTGGGAAAAAATGACATATATTTTATTTGGGTACAATGTCTCATAACCGTCAGTTAAAGTAACGCAGTGCCGTATGGAGAAAAATTACTTGGCCATTAATGCAGTAAATCTTCCGGAGGTCAAGTGGTTAAAGAAGAACCCTGCACCACCAGGATGAGGATATGTGAAAAGCAAGGTACATATGTGATTTACCCTGCCAAATGCAACCAGCAAGTTACACATGACCTTACCTCGCTGACAATAGCTTTGGATCAGCCCCCTTGGCCTGGGCCTGGATAGCTTCCATTTAGACCAGTCTTCCAGGAATACAGCATGAAAAAAAGCATGGTAAAGTTTATCCTGGGATGTTGCACATATTCTGGGGCACATGTGGAGGACTGCTGTTTCAAAGAGTCAGGGGATGAGATAAGTAAGAAGAAGGGGTATAGGTAACTGTGTTATCACCAATGTAAACTACACAGAGTGGTGAGCCCCATCTTACATCTATCCCAGCTGTCAACAAGTTGACCTTGTGTAATGTGGAGGACATGTAGTATCCTTGTCATGCCTGCTGGAGCTAGTGTACATGGTCATGTGGTACCCAAATTGCTGATTATTTTACCACAGCTGATATGCTTCAGGCAAAGACTGCAGACCATAATGGTGCTCTAGGTAGCAGATACATTCAAAAGCTTTCTGTGGACTGGCTCTGGAAATATCCTCTGTAAGCTTTCCCTGTTCATTGCTGTTCTGCCGTGTATTGTCTGGCACCTCATCATCATCCACCCCCTCCTCATTACTGATTCCCACTTGGCAGTAACCTACAGCTGCATGAATATCACTGCCTCTTGCTGCTCCCTGCCTAATGTCACCTCCATCTATGGCCCTGGTGCTCTCTTCCTCATTTGTCAAAATGCGGAGGTCTTGTGCATGATCCAGATCATCCTCCTGCAGCAAGTCACCGATCATATGATAAAATAATTTTGCTTACTTTCCATTGCCAGTTTGTGGGGCTATGGTGGGATTGGCGGAACAAGAGGATGCATTAGCAGCAGTTGCAAACGTATGGCTGTTCTGGTACTGGGGGAAGGAAAAAGAGAAAGACTTTGTGAGCCACTCACTGATCTCTCTCAGATAGAACAGGCAGATTTGCTGCAAAACAAACTAACTTTTTTTTTAGAATTATCCTTGTTTAATTATAATTCTCAGGCATTTTCAACTTTATATTTTATAATCACAATTTGGTTAACCAAACTCACTATATAATATTGAGAGGAACATAATTAAATGAGTTAGAATAAGAGATAACTATTGCCATGTTTGTATATCAATGTATCACAAACCATTACAAAACATATTTCAAAAATGTGTTTCTTCTTAATTAAATGCTTAAATTATTCATTGCCTGCAAAGCTTTTACAGTTTCTGAACTATAAAATATAATTGAAGCCCAAGTCATATGGCATGCCTAATTGACTAGTTGCTCCTAATATATTCATCAAAAACATGCAAGTTATTAAACAAAATGGAGAAACTCAAATCTGTAATGGTAATTATCATGATATATTACATGGCACTGGCACTTTATGATAAATAGACTACCATACAGACATTAAAAATATTGTCTGAAGCAGATTGGATAAAGTTACTTATCCTTCTATATACATTGATTGGGTGCTTTTTGACATGGAAATAGTAATAATACTACATTTTTGTTTACACCTCGGTATATTTGACTTTGAGAAGCTCTGTGGGGTAGCTTTTCCCAGTATATCTACTACCAATATATTTTTTGTGATCATTATTAGAAATACATTATACCATATCCATACCTCCCAACTTTTTGAGATGGAAACAAGGGACACCTATTAGCAAAAGTGGGTAGGCATAGGACACACGCCCCTGCCATGCCCCCTTAAAGGATAATTATAAAAAGAAAATTATTCTTTAAACCCACAAGTGTTTTTTTACTACTACTATTCCTTTATATTGGCTTTTGAAATTTACAAATGCAGCAATTTAGAAACTGGATGAAAGGTTTAGCACTGGGAAACACTTTTTGAAAGATAAATAGTGCATTTTATATAAAACTATATACGTAAATCAGACCAAAATGAGGGACAAATGAGAAAAGAGGGACAGAGGGACTTTGTTCTAAAACAGGGACATTCCCTTGAAATCAGGGACAGTTGGGAGCTATACATATCTATCACTAGGATAAAGGGAAATTACATTAATTAAATGTTCAATCCTCAACTCTACAGATTAAAAACCTGAGTTTGCTCAACCTTCATCCACATAAAACGAATAACCAACTCATTGTATATGCATATGAAATAGTATCAAATTTATTGTAGTAATAACCACAAACGAGACAAAAAATGCAAATGTGTAATAAAACCAGTATCCAACATACAAAATCTATCACACAATTACCCCCCCCCCCCCCTTCAGCTCTGTGACATGGTAGGATCAAGTTGGTGGCCTGTGTATATTTGTATGAATTGTATCCTTCACAGGTCCTCTAGTATTTGGGCACCTCACAGGAAATACAATGTCAATCTGTAGATGGATGGATAAAAGACATCTAGGAGATATTTAATGAAATATAGACCATTGTTGATCCAAGATGGGGTCTTTGGGAATGTACACACATTACAGTTCCTTCATGTGGGGACTGAACAGTGGTCAAGAGGGGGTATACATATGATAGAATGATCCAGGCAATCCATATGCCTCACTAAAGGAGGCTTATGGCTGGTACAGTCCTGATAAACCCCCCTCGCACTGTTAAAAGTCCTCCAGGATTGGGTTACTTTTCCCTAATGACCCATAGACCCGGTCCTATAGGGACCATTTGTATTCCAAGGTATATGATAAACAAGTAGTTCAATGAATTGTATACTTATCAGATCTCCTGTAGATGTTGGCCACCCAGCATGTAGCAATATACAGTCTTTACCGGTGGGGTGCCGCCATTGCTGAAAGGAAAGCTGTGTATCCTCCAGTCCAATGTAACGGAGATGAGCAGGGGGTTCTGCCTGACCAGTTTCACTGGGCTTAGCCAGCTGCGTCATAGGCTTGTGGACTCACAGCAGATATCCCTGCTATTCAATCCACTTACTTTTGTGACGAAGCTGTACTGAGCTTTGGATTTGGACTGAACCTATGTTGGGGTGTTTGAACATTTACAGAGTTCCACCCAATGTGGCATGGCTGCAGATAAGCTCTTTGATTTTATATTTCCCTGAGCTTGCATTTGGCTTTTTAATCATAATAAACCCATTGATGCTACACTTAGCTGGTTTCCCCTTGTGTTCCTCTTTTGTAATTTCAGAGGTTTGTTCCTGTCTCGGATGGAGCTGCCTACTGTAGTACATCGCCCTTCCTATGGGATTTTTATGAACTCCTTATGAACATTTTATGAACTTCCTATGCTACACAAGCATACTGTATCTTTACATTTATCTAGGGGGGTTGAGGCTTACTCATGTTCATAGTGCATTAGAATTTGTTTGTGGCACAATTTTAATTGTTGTTTGAGAAAGGAAAATAATATATATCCCATATCTCAATACTAAGATCTGAGGCTAACAGCACAAACAGATCTGAGGCTAACAGCAATAGGTTTATACTACAGATGGATATGAATGTCGTAGAATGAAATCTAACACCTGGTGACCTATAGAAATGATTTAAAGCTAAGTGCCTCATCCAAGCCGGGGGAAGGTGTGGCTTTGAGACATTAAATCCAACAAGCTTCCCATTGTAAGATGTGTGATGTTATGCGAGGCGCCACAATGGACGGGCGATACATGCCGCCTCGCATGCAATAATTTTGAGACCACTAGCGGGAATCCAATCTGGGTTTTGCCGGCCACCGTGGCAGAGCTGGCTCCGGCCCGGACTTTCTGGTCCATTCAAACCCCTCTTCACCTGCATTTAATGACCAGGAGGAGAGCAGAGGAGAGCTCTATCCTAGATCTCAGAAGGAAAAAACTGAGTGAACTCTGACTGCTAATTTGCAATCAAAAATCAAGGTTTGCAATATGCTTACGTTTTGTGGGTGTCAGGGACAGCCCCACACTGTATAGAGAGGAGCCTGAGTGTTTAGTTTAGCGCCGGACAGCGAGGCTTTTGTTTTCTGTTCTTTTATGTGTTTTTGAGCTTGCAAACCTGTAATAATAAACCTGGCAAGCTGCCAGATTTTAAAGAAACTGATCTCCATGCTGAGTCTTTTCCTCTGAAGACTGATCCCCATGAGCTAATCCCCACAGATGTTTTCATCATAATCCCCCCTCTGGAATTCATTCTAATGCTGCAAACCTTATGATCTCTACATTGTTTTTGTGGTAAAAACCCACATGTCTCCCTATAGGGGTATATAGTATGTTGCTCTTAACATAATATACGTGGTCTTTATTCCTATACCAGAATTGGTATTTGGTCTTAGCCAGAAAAAATGTTCCACATTCGCAGAACAATATGTAGACAACCGATCATCGATCATCTGGCAATCCATGTGATGTTTAATAGCATGTAATCTGCCATGAGGTAGATTAAAAAAAAGATTTTCGGAAATCCAATTGCAAAAATTATACCCACCACATTTCCAAGTACCCGTTACTAAAGGGTCTACATCCTGTTTCTTGTCCTCAAAGTGGCTCCTGGTGACTTTATCTCTCACCGAGCAAGCCCTTCTGTGTGTAACTTCTGAGAAATCTTAATGTACTTCCTTTAAGATTATGTCATTGATGAGTAAATACCCGTGTTTTTGAAGGATGTTGCATACTTGTGCATGTTGTCTGGTGTATGGTGTAATCAATCTAACTGTGTCTGTTTTTTATGGTCTTTTCATGTAAAAGAGAATGTTCTCCCTTTTACGATTACAAACCTTATTATATAACATATAAAAAGTGAGGAGAATGGCGCCAACAAACATACAAAATCAATGTACATACATTCAAAATTAAAAATACAGTATGCAGTTGCAGCTTTAAGTGTTGTAACCACTCATATAAGTGTAAAATGTTTAAAAGTAAGGCGCTAACATGTGCTCAATAGTAAATGAAAACAAGAATTAAATAAACCAAAAAAAGTCCATCAAATTATATGAAAGAGTCCTTCAAAAGAAATCCAATCACTGTGATGAAAGTATTACATCAACTCCTTCTTATAGTGCTTCATGTGTGTAGAATGCACACTCACCAACCATTCATGTGAAACCAGCCTTTAGAATATCAACTCCTGCTTCTCCAACAATGGACCTGACTGGCAACTAATGCTTGCTATTTTGGGATTAGGCTATATTCATAAGATCAGAGTGGGATGATTCACAACCAATAGTAGGAAGGAGTGAGTATTTAAGGCTCCAGGAAGATGGCAGTGCAAGCTCCCTGATGACACAGAATTGCAAAATGAATTGAGGCTGCGTGCTCGCCATCACTTGACGTCACATCTGGTTTTTCCATGGGCTTAGTTTCTAGTCCATTTGGAACGCACACAGGTTTAATGTAAGTGGCATGGATTACACTGAAGACTGTCTGCGTTAGTGCTGACTATAGCACCAATAAATATAAGTGTGCATTTTGCTACCTATTGTAATAAGCCAAAACTATATTAAATTACTACACTATGATACTTTTCATCTTGGGGTGTTCTTCTGTGGCATTATGAGAGTGAGCTATCTGGAGAGTCAGGGTTGGTGAACGCTTTTGTGCCACTATGAGATCTCTTAGTCCCAGTCCATTGTTGGAGAAGCAGGAGCTGATATGATCTAAGGGCTGGTTTTACATGGATGGTTGGTGAGCGCACATTCTACACACATGATTGGTGGAGCACTATAAGAAGGAGTTGATGTATAATGCACAAATACTTTCATCACTGTAATTTGATGTCTTTTAAAGGACTCTTTGATATAATTTGAGTTTATTTAATTCTTGTTTATTTATTTGGAAGATCTCCTGCCAGTAAGCGTGAAGAGCTAAACATTCCCAGAAGATATGCAGGATGTCTCCTGCATGTCCACAGTGTCTCCAACATAAATGGGAGGTCTGTAGAATGTAGATAGCTTGGCAGGGGTTCTAGATACCATAGTAGACAACGGTTTTGAGTTTGCTTCCAAAGAGCAGAGCAGCTTCTGGATTTGTAAATGTGCTGGAATGCTTGGGCCCATTGTCGGTCGGTGAATGTGGTTTTTAGATCTACCTCCCATTGTAAGAATGGTTGAGATTCGACAAAGGTCTTTTTTGAGTTGAAAGTGGAGTATATGAGTGATATTCCTTTTTGGTTGGTAATGGTGCCATTAAGGTAATGCCATACCAGTCTGGGAATTGCATACAGAGGGTTTGTCAATCTGGAGATACAGTGGTTCAAGCGGTTGTAGGTGAACTCGGTAGCAAAGGATTTGATGGAAGAGTCAGTAAAAAGGTTTTTAAATGTTATTGATGTAGCACCTTCCTAGGTAGTTGGTAGAGAGTGTTTATAGTTTTTGGCTTTTATGCTTAACAGAGAAGTGTGCAGGCAAATTTAGGTGCTATCTGCTTAACAAAGAGGTTTATTAGTGAGGTCTACTCAGTGTTCTCTGGATGCAGCTCATGCTGCCTTGATGTTTCACATTGAACCAATAGCAAGAAGGCATATTGGACAGTGGGAGGAAACCTAGCAGATGAGAGCATGGATGCAGATACAGCCCTGGCCAATTAGAAAGGGATGTGCCCCAAGGAATGCTGGGTGCCTGCGTTTAATTCTGAGGAGCACATGTGCTCAGGGTTCCAGTCCAGCCCACCTCTGAGGAGAGAGGTTCTGGTGGGAGGAGGCGGCTGTCTCTTCCCAGCAAAGGCAGCCATGCGGCCTCAGATTGCAGATCTGAGGGCTTGAAACCTGCAAGCTACAACTCAGCGTTCCTGTGCAAGCTAACGGAGGGAGGAATTTGATGGATCTGGTCTTATGTCACTGGCATAGTGTGTCGCTTGGAAGTTGGAAGGAGGCTACCAGCTGTCCCTGGATATTTTGTGAGTATAGACCTGAAGGGATCCTTGAGACTGAGTGTGTGTTGCTTTAATTCCCCCTCTGGTCCTAGAAGTCAGCATACTGGGGGTGTGAGCTAAAGGAAACACTGGCTAGTGTCTTGAAGACTTAAGTCTAATGACAAACTCCACAGAGTATTTTCTGCTACAGAGGGACGTATCCTTCCATGTAGACACAGTATCATTCAGCAGATAATCTGCTTCCACAGTTCTACAGGGAGAGAGTTGTCCTCACCTGTGAATAGTTAATGTGGAGTATCCTACTAATTCCATTCTCCTATCCAAGTTCTCCAAATAAACCACTTCAGCCCCTGAAGAATTTACCCCCTTCCTGACCAGAGCACTTTTTGCAATTCAGCACTGCGTCACTTTAACTGACAATTGCACGGTCGTGCATTGTTACACCAAACAAAATTGACATCTTTTTTTCCCACAAATAGAGCTTTCTTTTGGTGGTATTTGATCACCTCTACATCACTTCTGATCATCGCTATAAACAAAAAAGAGCAACAATTTTTTTAAAAAAACTATATTTTTTACTATTTGCTATAAGGTATATCCAAAAAAATATAAAAAAAACACTTTTTTGGGACCATTGAAATTTATACAGCGATCAGATCTAAAAATTGCCACTGATTACTGTATAAAGGTAACTGGCAGGGAAGGGGTTAACCTGCAGGGGAAATCAAGGGGTTAACTGTGTTCCCTAGGCGTGTTATAACTGTGTGGGGGCTGGGCTGGCAGGGGCATGACAGATCTAACTGATTACAGGGATCAGTAAATCACTGTCATGCTATCTGTCACAACAGGGAACCGCCATGTTTACATTGGCGGTACCCCGTCCTTCCTGTGTAGTAGGCATTGCGGGTCATCGGTGGACATCAAGTCCGCCTGACCTGTGGCCACACTGTGGGAGTGTGCTATGAGCAGGCTAAATGTACCTAAGTTGATTGATCGGTCAACTTGGGTACAACCAGCCAGCTGGATTTTACATGCAATTATCGCTAACAGCTGTTATAACTGCTAGCAATTATCACTGTGTTCTCCTGTAGGGGGTGGCTCCCCCCCCCCCCACCATGGGAGGCATTTCCCCATCAACACTAACTTTGTTGATGGGGGAATCTAATGATGTTGCTCCATTTATGGAGAAATTGCCCCATCCATGGCTTTAATGAATGTGGTAAAAAATTTCCTTTTCAAAGAATACCAGATCATGTGCATGTAAAATTAAAAAAACTGTATTTTTGCATATGATTGGACGATGTCAGTTAGCAGAACTTCAACTCATTCACTAAGCTATAGCAATACTCCCATGCTAAAGGATCAGTCTATTTGCCTTTAGAAAATAAACCCTATAGTTTGTAAGCTAGTCCAAATTTGTTTTTATTTAGATTTGGAAAAATAAAAATTGCTATTAAGTTGTATTGCTGCCTTTCTGGCACCAGGGCACCAGAACCAAGGATATATACAGCAATAAAAACACATTCAAAATTGTAATTCTTTCCTACTATTGTATGAAAAACACAATTTTTACTGCCTTTCCTGTACTGCTATGTGTGGGACACAATTATTGTAGTTGGGCTTTAGGCTATTAATGACATCCAAAACAGCAACATTTAGGATATAAACTATAAAATATATTTCTAATTAGTGGGACCAGCCATAACACCACTGGCCTTTTTTTAAAACACTGTATTAAATGAGAAATCTACCTCTTTAAAATAATGGCATCCAACCTTCCAAAGCCATTTGCAGCTGTTGCTTTTAAAAGCCTTATGGAAGAAATGTTAGTAGTTAATAATGTTTTAAGTGTCAATCAAGTAAAAATTGATATTTTGTTATGTGTGGAGCCTGATAATATTCCACCTCGAGCGTTCTTTTAAATTGCCCAGATGCGACTCCCAGAATGGGCGGTCTTCAGTTTGACAGTTATTTTATAAGAAGGGGTGACGTAAATGGGTGACCCGCCCCCTGACATCACATGACGTCAGAAGGGGGCATGGTCACTCGGTTACATCACTGGGTGACCCTGCCCTCATATAAAAAATAGTTGTCAAACTGAAGACTGCCCATTCTGGAAGTCACCTCTGGACAGCACGTCAGCAGCAGCTGTGAAAGAAGAAGACAAAGATGACGAGAGGAAGGAAGAAGACTGAAAGAAGAAGCAGAAGACCAAAAGAAGGAGTGGGGCAGGAGAAGACAGAGGAAGACCGGAGGAAGAAAGAAGAAAGGAAGAAAAAGAGCTATTTTACAATAAGGGACTTGTCAAAAACTGTCTACTGTTTTTTGTAACACTACATTCCTTTTCTGGTGAATGGGTAGGGATACAATGTACCCATACTCATTTACATAGGGGGGTCAGGATCTGTGGGCCCTCTTATTAAAGGGGGCTTCCAGATTTCGATAAACCCCCTGCCCACAGACCCCCACAACCACCAGCCAGGGTTGTGGGGATGAGGCCCTTCTCCCCTTCAACATGGGGACAAGGTGCTTTGGGGGGCACCTCAAGCACCCCATGTTGAGGGCATGTGGCCTGGTATGATTTGGAGGGGGGTGCTCGCTCATCCTCACCACCTCCTGACATGCCAGGGCTACATGCTCAGATAAGGATCTGGTTTGGATTTAGGGGGGACCCCATGCCATTTTTTTTAATTTGACCTCAAAGCACCCCCCATGTTGAGGGCATGTGGCGTGCTACGTTTTGGAGGGGAGCGCTCGCTTGTCCCCACCCCCTCCTGCCATGCCAGGGCTGCATGCTCAGATAAGGGTCTGGTTTGGATTTAGGGGGACCCCTACGCCAATTTTTTGTGATTTGGCATGGGGTTCCCCTTAAATCCATACCAGGCCCGAAGGGCCTGCTATGGTACCAATTGGTCTTCCAGAAAAACACTGTGAATCTGTTACTGCCACCAATCCCTATATCAGTGTACAAAAAGGAACCCCTTGTTTGTGGCACTTTAAGGGTGGTGGTGGTACAGAATACTCTTACAAAAGTGTGTAGTCAAAAAAACACATATATTTATTGCACATAAATCCATTTATAAAATATGCAAAATAGAAGACAGGTATGAATGTCACTATATCATCTGTTAAGAACATCACAACGTTACCAATATGTATTGCACACATCAACAGCTATAAGTATACAGAAGATGGCCACATTCCACACTCCTATACAAAGGGGAAGGACCTGGTATAGACTCTGGGGGGACCCATATGCATTTTTTTTTTAAATTTTGGTTTGGATTTTGGGGGGATCATGTCATTTAAAAAAAAAAAACGATGCCGGGTTCCCTTTAAAATCCGTATCAGACCCAATTTTTTTTTCATTTTGGCGCGGGGTTCCCCTTAAGCACTGAAGTACAGAGCCTCTTTCTGAGATTTGGTGTTTACAACTTTAAATCATTTTTTTTTAATTACTTAGAGCCCCCAAACATTATATATATTTTTTCTAACACCCTAGAGAATAAAATGGCAGTCATTGCAATACTTTATATTACACTGTATTTGCACATTTTTTTTGGGAAAAAAATAATTTTTTTTAATTAAAAAGTAAGACAACAGTACAGTTAGCCCAATTTTTTTTCTATATTGTAAAAGATAATGTTACGCAAAGTAAATTGATACCCAACCTGTCATGCTTCAAAATTGCGCCCGCTCATGGAATGGCGACAAACTTTGGCACTTAAAAAACTCCATTGGCAAAGTTTAAAAATATCTAAAGGTTACTAGTTTTGAGTTACAGAGGAGGTCTAGTGCTAGAATTATTGCTCATGCAATAACAATCGCAGCGATACCTCACATGTGTGGTTTGAACACCGTTTTCATATGCGGGTGGGACTTACGTATGCATTCGCTTCTGTGCGCAAGCTCGGCGGGACAGGGCGCTTTACATTTTTTTATTTTTTTTTATTTTACTTGTTATTTTTTGTTTTTACACTGTCCATTTAAAAAAAAATTTGGTCACTTTTATTCCTATTATAAGGAATGTAAACATTCCTTGTAATAGAAAAAAGCATGACAGGACCTCTTAAATATGAGATCTGGGGTCAAGAAGACCTCAGATCTCACATTTACACTAAATTGCAATAAAAAAGAAAAAAAAAATGACACTTGCAAAAATAAAAAATTGTCTCCTTTAACCACTTCAGCCCTAGAATGATTGACCCCCTTCCTGACCAAAGCACTTTTTGTGATTCAGCACTGCGTCGCTTTAACTGACAACTGCAGGGCCGTGCGATGTTGTACCCAAAAGGACAGTGATGTCCTTTTTTTCCCTACAAATAGAGCTTTATTTTCTTTTGGTATTTGATCACCTCTGCTATGTGTTTTTTTTTTTGCGACATAAACAAAAAAAGAGCGACAATTTTGAAAAAGAAAAAAAATTTCTCTTCCGTTCACTGACACACGCAGCCTTCTTATGACACATGGGGTTATACTCATCCTACTAGGAGTAGATTAGGCAAAACAAACAAAAGCATAGGTTGGCCCCTCCCAGGGGGCCATCCTCACCTTAGCATATAATCTCCCTGCCCTGTACAGCACATCAGTTTTTATTTGCCTAGTGCAAGGAGTAGACCTGGTTCCCTATGGGATCTGCGGTCTCCTGAAGATTCGTCTGATGAAGACTGCTATCAAGAAGTTGGCTGGTGGTATAGAGGAGTACCTCACGTAGGATTTATCATAGGACCTGGAAGTCCTATATTACCTGGTGTGAGGCAGGGGGTTGGAACCCCCGCTCTTATATAGTGTCCAGAGTACTGTCATTTTTGCAGCAAGGACTGGACAAGAACGTGGCGTTAAGCACGCTTAAGGGGCAGATTTCGGCCCTGGCGGTTCTTTTTCAACGACCCTCGGCGTCTCATTCATTGATTCGTACATTTGTACAGGGGGTACGTCATGTGGCTCCTTGGATATGCTCGCCGTGGGATTTGAATCTGGTGCTTTCTGTGCTGCAGAAGCCACCATATGAAAAGATTAGGGACATTCCCTTAAGACTGTTGTCGCAGAAAGTGGCCTTTCTGGTGGCTATCACATCCGCCAGACGGGTGTCTGAGTTGGCAGCATTATCCTGCAAGTCACCTTACTTGGTCCTCCATAAGGACAAGGCAGTTTTGCGACCTTCCCCTTCATTCTTCCGAAGGTGGTTTCTTCCTTTCATTTAAATGAGGATATTGTTCTTCCCTCATTGTGCCCGCACCCGTCGCATCCCAAAGAAATCGAACTGCATTCTTTGGATGTGGTGAGGGCTTTGCGGGTGTATTTGAGTTCTACAGCTTCCTTTCGGAAGTCTGATTCTTTATTTTTGCTGATGGAAGGGTCACGCAAAGGCATGGCGGCCTCGTCAGCTACCGTGTCTCGTTGGATAAGGAAGACCGTGACTCATGCATATGAGGTTCGGGGCAAG
>BLSH010515155.1:85854-99062 GCA_018402905.1 Glandirana rugosa
TATATATATATATATATATTTATTTGCTTCAGTATAATGATCTAAAAGAGAACATGTTAAAATGGAATGTAACAAATGAAGTAACAGCGGTTTTCAATTGTTTGTAATTAGATTGACTGATAGTTATCTTGATGCAATACACATGTATATATCTTGTGTCTGTGGTGTGTCATTCAGAAGAAGCTTAGCCTGAGGAAGGGCGTTCAATACTTAGCCCGAAAGCTCGCTATCTGAAATGACACACACATTTTAAATGTGATTTGGCATGCAAGTATATCTTGTTATGTTTTTTGATAGTCCTATTGAGGACTTCTGAAAATAAATATCTTCAAGTGCAACGATCCTGTCTTTGGAATTTATATATATATATATATATATATATATATATATATATATATATATATATATATATATAAATAATTATGATATGACAAAATAGAAAAGTAGCGTGATTCAGTATAACAATATCAGGGGAAAGAACAAATTATATCTTTATAACTATGAGTGGTCTTGAACTCAAACCAGGAGGTCCATATTTTGGTGTGGTGTACAACTTTTTCTTTACTAATATGCGTAAGTACCTCTAAAAGGCATATGTTGTCGACATCATAAAGCCAGGCTTTTATCGTGGAGATTGTGATCTGCCCCCAGAAAGTAGGTATGAGGACTTTTGCTGTGTTGAGGAGGGGGTGACCGAGAGATCATTTATAAGAGCCCAGGGATTTGTTGGTGCTGTGAAATAGAATTGTCCAGGGGTCATTCAGAAGATGGAGACACATTATTTGAAGGATGATTTTAAGGACATTCGACCAGTAAGGGCTAATTAGCGGGCCACCATATATGAGCATGAGAAACAGCGTTCCCGCAATTCCTCCTGCACAATCTTCTCTGTACACACGGTACAACAGTCATACAACCGCTTGTTGTACAACCAAAGTTTTCTAGTCTGCTCATGCAACTTCTGCTGTACAAGAGATCACTTCACAATGTACAGAGGTCTACAAAGGAGACATAGGTAGCAGGTCCTGCCCCAAAATCTGCCTAGTCAGAGTCTATCCAGCAGGCCAAAAAGACAAAGCTATTAAGCTTTACGCATTTCTGGATGATCAAAGTAACAAGTCATTAGCCAGCTCAACCTTATTTGACATATTTGGCATTAAAGGCCCCAGAATCCCCTACTCCTTAAAAACTTGTGCAGGAATAGTGGAGACGGCAGTGAGGAGAGCATCCGGCTACCAAGTCAAGCCCATTGATGGACAATCATGCTTGTCTTTGCCAACTCTTATCGAATGCAACCAGATTCCTGACCATAGATCTGAAATTCCTACACCAGATGTAGCTGCTCATCACCCACACTTGAAACGCATAGCGCATCTGATACCAGAACTTGATCCTCAGGCTCAGATTATCCTACTCCTTGGGAGAGATATTTTATGAGTTCATGAGTCAAGAGCTCAAATTAATGGTCCCAACAATGCTCCTTATGCTCAGAGGTTAGACCTTGGATGGGTCATCATAGGAGATGTCTGTCTAGGAAGCGTGCACAAACCTAACTCTGTTAGCAGCATGCTCACAAATACCCTAGAGAATGGGCGTCCCTCCCTTTTCCAGCCATGCCACAACCATTTCCTTGTTAAGGAATCAGCCTACATCACCCACTTGTCTGGTCCCTTCACAAGCCCCACTAGTGATAACCTTGCCTATGACAGTGACAGAGACCATTTAGGGTGCACAGTCTTTCAAAGAACTAAAGATGAAAATCATATGGCAATGTCTATTGAGGACAAATTCTTCTTACAAATAATGGAGCGAGGACTAGTCAAAGAGAGCACAAACAGCTGGGTCACACCTCTTCCCTTTAGACCACAGAGGCAATGCTTACCCAATAACAGAGAGCAAGTGCTACAAGGTTTCTCTTCCCTTAGACATAATTTGCAAAGAAAGCCAGGGATGAGAGAACATTTCTTTTCTTTCATGGGGAAGATCTTTGAGAGCGGTCACACCGAGATAGCTCCCACTCTTAAAGACTCTGAAGACTGTTGGTATCTCCCTATATTCGGAGTGTACCATCCTAAAAAGCCAGTTCAAATCAGAGTAGTGTTTGACTCTATTGTCAAATTCAAGGGTGTCTACTTGAACAATGTCCTCTTGACAGGCCCAGACCTCAACAATGAACTCCTGGAAGTACTCTTACGCTTCCACAAGGATACTATAGCCTTCATAGCTGACATCCAACAGATGTTCCATTGCTTCCTGGTCAGAGAGGAAGACAGAAACTTCTTAAGCTTCCTTTGGTTCAGAGACAATGACCCTTCCAAAGACATCTCAGAGTATCGCATAAGGGTACACATCTTTGGCAATAGCCCTTCACCTGTGGTCGCTATCTACAGACTCAGGCATTCCGCCCAAGAAGGTGAACTTGAGTATGGCTCAGATGCAAGACAATTCATAGAGAAAGACTTTTATGTAGATGACTGTTTGAAATCCTTACCTTCCAGCGAATCTGCAATCTATCTTCTTAAAAGAGCACAGGAGATGCTTGTGTGTTCCAATCTCAGGCTTCACAAGATTGCTTTCAAAAGCAAAGAGGTAATGGAAGCTTTCCCTGCTCAAGACCATTATAATGATCTTAGAGACTTAGATCTAGGTACGGACTCTTTACCTGTACAGCACAGTCTAGGTTTACTTTGGGACTTGAAATCTGATTCCTTTACCTTCCAAATAAACAGAGAAGAAAAGCCCTTCACTCGCAGAGGTGTCTTGTCAACCATCAATAGCCTATACCTGGGATCCTCAAACTACGGCCCTCCAGCTGTTGCGGAACTACACATCCCATGAGGCATTGTAAAACTCATTCACAGACATGACTAGACATGATGGGAATTGTAGTTCCTGAACAACTGGAGGGCTGTAGTTTGAGGATCCCTGGCCTATACGATCCATTAGGATTTGCGGCACCTGTAACAATTCAAGGTAAAGCCCTACTTAGAGACTTGATTTGTGAAACATCCAACTGGGATGCCCCACTACCCCTTGATAAGAGGAACTCTTGGGTAGAGTGGAGGAACTCTCTATCAGTCTTATCTGATCTCCATGTTTTACGCCCATATGCTCCTGTACCCTCTACAGAGACACAGAGCCAAAACCTTTGCAAATTCTGTGATGCTTCTATCAAAGCAATAGCTGCTGTGGCCTACTTAAGAACTCTCAACTCTACAGCACAATGCCACATAGGATTTGTCATGGGCAAGGCAAAGCTAGCTCCACACCCTGAGCACACTGTACCTAGGATAGAACTTTTTGCTGCTGTACTAGATGTTGAACTAGCTGAACTAATAATCTCAGAGATGGACATTGACCTCAAGGACATCCGGTTCTACACTGACAGCAAGGTAGTGCTAAGCTACATCTACAATGAGACCAGATGTTTCTATGTTTATGTCAACAACAGAGTGTTGAGGATTAATAGATCAACTTGTCCAACACAATGGCACTACGTACCTACTGGCCATAATCCTGCAGACCATGCTACAAGAGCTGTTGCTGCATGTAACCTTAAAGATACAACATGGTTTACAGGACCTGCATTCTTGTACAATGCAGAACAGACTGTTCCTAAGAGTGACACCATTGAACTAGTAGATCCAGGCTCAGATACTGACATCCATCCTGAGATCTCAACATTTCAGACTGCAACTTCAGACTGCCAGCTTAAATCTAACAGATTTGAAAGATTCTCAAAATGGAAATCACTTGTTTGAGCTATTTCTTGTCTCATCCATATAGCTCACTCTTTCAAAGTTGACTCAAACAGTTGTAACCGCAAAGGATGGCAACATTGTCAAAGGATCAGTTCAGTATTAGAGCTCTAGCAATCTCAGGATTTTATAATCCGCACTGAGAAAACTGAGTACTGTCCGTGATACTTTTTTTATTTGCACTAACATAAAATACTGTACAGCATGAAACTTATGCTAAGGAGATTGACTGTATCTTGAACAGAAAACCTATCCCTAGTGACAGTGCCCTGAGAAAACTTGACCCAAACAGACAAGCCAACTTAGAATCAGATGAGAGAAACCCCCTAATAATTCCTGGTCACCACCACATTACTTACTTGATCACATCACATCATCACCTCCATGTCAAACATCAAGAGAGCTATACAAGCTTTGGTGGCATACGGATATTTGCCTTTGACCTGGTTCATCCTGTACCATGCCATTTGCTGCTTCAATAAACTAAGATACTTTTTCGGACTTCCTTTGAGGTGCAGTCGTTCCTTATTCTACATTGCCAGAGGGAGATGAGCCGTGGATAGCACTCATTGGTGTCCGCCCTGCCAGAACCCATTCACCTGGAGCAGCGGTACTTACCTTTCTATTGCGCGCATACGGAGAGTTGGAGCTAAGAAATACGTGAGTAACATGATCTTTAAATGTGTTACTTGTCGCAAACTTCGTGGCATGCTACAAACACAAAAAATGGCCAACCTTCCATCTGACAGACTTGCTCCAGACCCTCCTTTCACCATTGTTGGCCTTGATGTCTTTGGCCCTCGATCTGTTGTCGCACATCACATTAGGGGAGGCCATGCAAACAACAAACGCTGAGCAATCATATTCACCTGTATGGTCATCGGAGCAGTACACATCAAAGTTATTGAGTCTATGGACACTTCACGCTTCGTAAATGCCCTCAGGTGCTTTATTGCTATCAGAGGTCCCATAAAACACATCCACTCAGACAGAGGCACTAACTTTGTTTGAGCAGCCAAAGAACTGCATATTCCTTCAAACATGGACTCCAAAGAGGTAGAGAGATACCTCAGAGACAAGAGCTGTTCATGGACTTTTAACCCACCTCACTCTTCTCACATGGGTGGAGTATGGGAAAGAATGATAGGCATAGCCATCATCAATGCCAGACCTCTAATCCAGTCTCAAATGACCCAGACGAGCCTGTTTTACTCACACTAGCAGCACTCTTTACACAGAAAACTGGAGTAATCAGTGATCCCCATGAGAATTTCACCACTAAAGACTTATATTTGTGCCAGTGGAGACAAGTAAAAGTCTGGAAAATACCTTCTGGGACAGGTGGAGGAAACAATAAATCTCCGCTTTACAGCCACATACTGAATGGAAAGACAACAAGCCCAACCTAAAAGAGGGAGACCTTGTTCTTGTTAAGGGCTGTGAGTCCCAAAGGAATGAGTGGCCTTTGGGTCTCATCACAACACCTTTCTAAGTGAGGATGGAAAGGTCAGAAAAGTGTAAGTTAAGATTCATAGAAATCAGGAGACAAAGTTGTTCCTCAGACCAGTTTCTGAACTAATTTTATTGTTGTCAATAAATAAAATAGGAATAAGTGGTATCTGACAATACCAGGTGGGGAGTGTCATGCCTTCGGCCTATAAAGGAAAAAAATAATATCTTCTGGACTTGCAATACCAACATTGTCCACTAGATGCCACTCTAACAAAAGACTATTGATGGGGGGGTATACTGACCTCAGAGACTACTACCATGCCTCAGTGCTTACTCAGCTACGGACGTGGTTTAATCCAGCAGACATGACTCCGTGGAGGTCTGTGGAACAAAAGCAGATCCCCTCCGGAAACTTTGAAACCTTCCTCCTAGCCGACGTTTGGAGACCCCACCACCTCAACCAATTCTCTTTACCCATCCAAGCTACCATCAATGCATGGAGACGACTTCAGAACTTAGATAAAGACCCGAATATATCTACTGAAATCCCCGTCCTCTTGGAGACCCTTTCTGAGCTAATTCCAAATTTAACAATCTCCGGATGGATCTCTAGAGGGATCACACATATCTCCCACCTTTATGATGGGATGAGATTGAAACGGTTCCAGGAATTGCGGGACGAATATGATATCCCACACACAGACTACTTTACACATGCACAAATCTCCCATCTCCTTAACTCTTTGAAAACGCACAAAATTTATCTACAAAAAGAGGCATGGGAGTTCTACAAGAATCCCACCCCTGGGGGAATTTCCCTGTTTTACAACCTCCCCTACCAAAAGCGGACTTTCTCCAAATCCACACACCACTTAAAATGGGAGCATGAGCTGGGGAATTCCTTCACACCTCAACAATGGAAAATGGCTGCCCATACGGTCTATAAATCTTCTAAATGTATCAATCATTGGGAATCATACCAAAAATTGACCCTAAGATGGTACCTAATGCCTCTTAGAATGTCTAAATTTGCCAAAGAGTCTTCCCCCCTATGCTGAAGAAATTGTGGGGAAATTGGTAACATGCTACATGTCTTCTGGAGCTGTAGGAGTCTCACTAGTTTTTGGAATAGCATCTTCAAAAAAATTTCATCTATCACTGGTTGCCTTACAGGCCCTGATCCTGCTTTGGCTCTCCTGGGACTGGGTATAGAGCGGTTCCCACCGGACCTCCGGGCTGTTGTTACACATGTATTTTTGGCAGCAAAAATCTTAATAAAAAGAAATTGGAGATCAGACAAAACTCTAAATTTTCGAGACGCACTAGCTCTCGTACATACAAATTATACCTATGAATCTCTTTTGATAAATAGCCTAGCCAAATGCAAAGCATTCAAGGCGTCCTGGGAGGTCTGGAGGGAACAGCTCGCAGACGACTAGATCGTCTCTACATGGGTGAACAGTCGGTACTTAAAAGACTCAACAGACACCCTCTTCCATTTAATAATATGGTGAACTATTCTCCTAATTTCCTATTTCCTACTTTCTTGTTCTAGTTAAAACCCCTAACCCCCTCCCCTTCCCATTACCCACAACCCCACTAATTCGAATCAATATTCTGAGCATTATATCTCCAATGTACATTGCAATCCTGCAGCATGTGCGAAGTATATCTATTTAGATAAGTGTATTAAGGATTTCTGACAAACATGAAGCACTGCAACTCTCTTCAGAATGATATATGCAACATACTTTGTACTTGTGAGATGCTCACCCTGTTCACTATGCAACTATTTTTGATATCCTGTATTTTCTATCTCTGTATCTTGAAAATTCAATAAAAACAAGTTGAAAAAAAAAAAAAAAAGACTATTGATGGGCAGTGTTCTATGATTTATTACATACTTCCTGTATATCAATGGAACTGGTTCCAGTTCCTACAACAAGCGCTTTCATTTTATACTGGGACAGACCGCATGGGAACCTGCTAAGTATAACCATATGTTTCCAAGGATATTCCTGATCCTTCTAAGGCAGCATCGCTGGTATACTAAAAGACTTATTTAACTGGATACCCATTGCCATCTGTTGATGTTCATGTATTTATTATATGTTCATTTATCTGTTTATTTCAATTTTCACCACACATGTGCATCCTATTCTTATACAACCACCACCTGTTCAAAGTTACAGACAGTCTGGTTATTTTAGCATCCAAGGTTTAAGCTGTATGTTGAGCTACATACACGCCAGGGGCAAACATGTAGCGAGAACAGAACAGGTCTAGTGGCATAATAAAGTCTCCCGCCATTATGGTAATACCTTCAGCTAAATTTGAGAGTTTAGTAATGATTTGTGAAATGAAGGTAGATTGGTTTTGGTTGGGGCAATAGATATTTACTAAGGTGCCACAAATGTTTCCGATGAAACCCTTAAGAAAGAGAAAGCGCCTGTGGTCATCCGCTATAATATCTTTAATTTGGAAGGACAAACTCCTGCTGAAACCAATGGCAACCCCTTTAGCTTTGTTTGTATCTGGCAAACTATATACCACTGTGGCAAGTGTGGAGAGAATAGTTTGAGATGCGTTTCCTGTAAGATGACAATGGAGCAGGCGGCCTGCTTCAGTTCCCTCATTATTTGATGGCGTTTAGCTGCATAGTTTAATCCCCTAACATTGTAGGAGAGTAAAGTTAGGGTAGCCATTCTGTCCAGAGAGTGTGACCCCCCATCCCAGCACACACCCGCGCCCGCAAGGAAGTGTAATGAGAAAAAACAAGAAAGGGAGAAGAAAGAGAGGAAATGACAGACTTAGTGCAGCTAGCATATGAACAACTATGGTTTGACAATCTGGTAGGAATCTTGAAATGTACACTCAGAAAACTGTGGTGTTCCCAGAGGGAGTGAAGGGAGCGAGCAACCAGTGAGGTTCCATTATAGGATCCACTCAGAAAAACATGAGTGTGTGTCACTCCCATTAGCCACAAGAGAAAGGGAGTATGGAACAGAACATGAAACAGAACATGTATCAAAGGCATAGGACCCTGTCAGCACACGGCCTAGTAAGATAATAGCAGATTACCGCTAACAGCAAAAAGCTTTGGAAAAACATGTGAATAACACGCGATACACAGTTATTGAAACAAATTCCAGGCATGAAGGGGGAAAGAGGATCCCAATAAAACAAAGGGAGGATCATCTGTAGAAAGTTCAAAATAACTTGTGTGAGTAACATGACTCATCCATAAAGGCGATAAGGAACAGATTAAAGTTATCAATTAGATTGATCTCACCCATTTTTCTGTGAAGATCCTGGGGTTGTTTTGAGCCTCTTTTTGAAAGGGGTCTTGCTCCACTGAAGGTCTGGTACATTGGAGAATACCAGGATGGGGTCTTGCCAGCTGGGTAGTGAGACCTGAGGTATGTTGAGCTTGTGAAGGAAGGCCGGATGGTCCTCAGGAAAGCAGAGGGTTGCCGAACGGCTGTTCTTGGTAGCAGTAAGGCAGGCAGGAAACCCCCATCTGTATGTGGCCCCTTCAGTGCGTAGCTGATCGAGAAGTGATTTGAGAGCCCTCCGCTGCTCCAGCGTTTCCTTAGAGAGATCTGGGTATATGCTAAGAGCTGCGCCATCAAAGTCAATATTGGGGGTACTCTGAACGTTGTTCATAATGTAATTTTTGTCCTCGAAGTAATAGAGGCGACAGATCACATCTCTGGGAAGGTCTGCAGAGAGATTGCGTAGTCTGAGGGCGTGATGAACACGATCGAATCAAAGTGGGTCAGTGACTGGGTTAACCAAGAAAGTGCTTAGGATGCCTCTAACAGTAACTTCCAAGTCGTTATCTTTGGTTGCTTCTGGCAAACCACGGAATCGCAGGTTGTACCTGTGATTCTGGTTTTCCAAGGCCTCCATTTTGTATAAGGCAGAGCGGTGGGCAAGTGCCAGCTGTGTGACTATGTCCTGTAGCTCTTTAATGACTGTGGCCTGTGTATCCTGCCTTGTCTCAGTGTCTTCTACTCTGGCTAGCAGTTGCGACATATCCATTCTAACAGCGGTGATTCGATTTTTCAAGGCTACGGAAAAATACCAGCCATTTCTTTTTAAAGATCACTCACCAGGGAGGACATCTCTGAGCCCGCAGGAGAGCTGGGAACCTCCATCAGCTCTGCACTCTCAGTGAGGCGGCATGCACGGAGGGGGACCTACTCGCCCTCAGGGTTCTGCCTGCACACTCCGCGCGCCAGAGCTGTTCCATTCAGTGGCAAGGAATCTTTTTATAGATCCTGATTTCGACATCTGAGTGGAGGGACCCTTCCAACTTCTTGCCTGATGCTGTGTGTGATTTAGATGACTTATAAGTCATAGTTAGAGGTGTAAAGGCCGGTTCTTAGACGGAGCTTGGATCAAGCATGTCTGCTTGGCACCATGCGGAAACCACGCCCCCAGTGTGGGCTTTTCTCAACACATGTGCAGAAGATCGCCCTGTTGCTATTTGCAACCATGTCTGAAGCAGATCAAGCGTGGCCAGAACTCCAGCTGCTTGGGCATCACTGTCTTGACAAGACATGTGACAACCTGCCATGTAGTCCATTGGCAACAGCACCTAAAAAACATACATCAGAAAACAAGACATACTTCTCCTTGCTTCTCATCTGGGATCTCAACCCTTGCTATACCTCCAGTTCTCTCCAAAACTGGCACTGAGAGGAATGAAGGTATAGCAATGGGTGCCACAAGTACTTGCATCCAATCTGCTAGCAGTACAACACCATCTGAATTCAGCAGGCAAATAGCCCTACCCCAGTTACTGAAACGTAAAAAAAAATACTGTCCCAGCCATCCACATGCTCAGCGTCTTAATTCTAGCTTGGCCAAATCGCTAGCACTACAACTGCTGCCTTTTCAGCTGGTAGACTCTGCCCCTTTTGTGAATTTGTGGAATGTGCTGTTCCACAGTGAAAAGTTCCCAAAAGAAATGTATTTTCACGTAAGGCCATTCCAGCTCTCTACCGTCATGTGGAAGGCAATGTTTTGGCCTCATTTGGACAGGGCGGTCAGCAGCAAGGTTCATATTAACGCTGACTCATGGTCCATCAGGCCTGGTCAGGGACGTCACCTTTCCTTCACGGCGCACTGGGTAAATCAACTGGCAACTGGGAAGGATGCAGGACAGGGTACAGTGTTGGAGCTAGTTCCGCCACCACACCTCTAAAAAGCTGGTGGTGATTCTGCCACATCTGCCTCCTCCACCCCCTCCTCTTCTTCTACCTCTCTGGCTTCTTCTGCAGAATTGTTCTCTAAACCTGTAATGCTCCCTAAGCGTTCAAGGGGCTATGCAAACAGTCAGGCAAAAAGATACCATGCGGTGCTTGAGATAATCTGTCTTGGGGACAGGAACCACACTGGGGTAGAGATTCTGTCAGCTCTGCGGGGGCAGGCTCACAAGTGGTTGATGCCACGGCAGCTTGAGCTAGGAATGGTTGTATATGACAATGGTACCAACCTTCTCTCTGCCCTCCAACAGGGACACTTGACACATGTTCCATACTTGGCACACATCTTGAATTTGGTGGTGCAGCGTTTCATGACCAGGTACCCAAGCTTACCAGATATCCTGAGGCAGGCCAGAAAAGCCTGTGGTCATTTCTGGCATTCATACAATGCTAGTGCCCGGCTGGCTGACATTCAGTAAAAATTCAAACTGCCCATGAACCACCTCATTTGTGACATGTCCACCAGGTGGAACTCTGTCAATGCTGCAGTGGCTGCACGCACAGCAGGGAGCCATCAATGAGTACCTCTGTGAGCATGGCACCAGGACAGGCTCAGGGGGGCTTGGCTTCTTTTCGCCATGCCAGTGGCTACTGATCAAGAATGCATGCACTGTCCTGTCACCATTTGAGGAGGCAACAAAGATGGTGAGCAGCGACAATGCATGCATCAGTGACACTGTCTCTCTAATCTTCCTGCTGGAGCACACGCTTTTTGGAATCATGGACAGGGTACCTTAGGCAGAACAGCAGGAGGAAGAAGAGGACTTCCTTTCCACTCAAGGTGCCTTTTATGCAGACAGCACTTCTGCAAAGCTGCCACAGGAGGAGGAGGATTGTGTCAGCATGGATGTGGAGGATAACACGCAGCAGGGATGGTTTTCAGTCCCCAGAAACCCAATGAGTTGTATGTGGCTCAGAGGAGGTAGTTCCTGATAATGCCATCCTCAGTGACCCAGAGGACACTCGTGCCTCCTCAAACTTATGCTGCATGGGCTCTCTGATTCTGAAAAGCCTGCGAAATTACCCTAGGATTCGTGGTATCAAGAAGAGGGATCATTACTGGCTGGCAACCCTTCTTGATCCACGTTGCAAGGGTAAAGTTGCAGAGCTCATCCTGCCTTATCAGAGGATACAGAGGATGAAACATCTTCAGGATACCTTGAAGAAAAGTTTGTGCAACGCCTTTCTAGACCCTGGGAGGTTACCATGTCCTGGTGCAGGACAACATGTTTTTGAGGCTTCGGTCGGTCAGAGACAGAGCGGTAGGGAAGTTGGCTGGCTGACCAATGACTTTAAACAATTTTTCAGTCCTCATAGCCCAGGGCTGATAGGTTCAATCAACCATCATCAGCATCTGCATTATATGGTGCAGGGATATCTAAGGGCAAGGGCAGACTTGGAGACCTTTCCAACTGAGCACCCACTGAGTTACTGGGTATTGAGGATGGACCACTGGCCGGAACTTTCTCAATATGCAATCGAGCTACTGGCATGTCCGGCATCCAGTGTGCTTTCTGAATGGACATTCAGTGCTGTTGGAGGGTTCATAACCGATCAAAGAGTGCACCTGTCCACAAACTCAGTTGATAGGCTCACATTTATTAAAATGAATCAGTCCTGGATCAGCAGCTAGCAAGCCCCTGATGCTGATGCAACTGACTGAATTTGCTAGGGATCTGGGATCCCCTGAAGACTTTCTATGCTGCCTATCCTATTCCTCCTGGCCTGAATCCTGATAATGCTAGCTTCCAATGATATTTTGTGTTTAGGGATCCACCAACACCCAAGGCCCAATATTTCTGCACCTGTTTTACAGGGGCATACCATAACATTTGCATGGGCAGGGCCACTTCCTGCATCCAACAAGAGTAACTGCAAGGGGTTACAGTTTTCTGCCACCACCAACACCCAAGGCCCAATTTTTCTCCACCTGTTTGATTGGGGCATGTCATTACAATTTTTAAAATAATTTACAACAGCGGGGCCCATTCCTGCTCCCAACAAGAGTAACTCTGAGGGGCTACAGTATTCTGGCACCCCCGACACACATGGCCCAATTTTCTACAACTGTTTGACTGAGGCAATCTCATTACAATTTTTAAGCTAATTTACAACATCAGGGCCTGTTCCTGTGCCCAACAAGAGTAACTGTGAGGGGTTACAGTCTTCTGGCACCACCAACACCCATGGCCCAATTTTTCTGCACCTGTTTGACTGGGGCATGTCATTACAATTTTTAAAATAATTTACAACAGTAGGGCCCGTTCTTGCACCCAACAAGAGTAACTGCGAGGGGTTATAGTGTTCTGCCACCATCAAAACCCAAGGCACAATTTTTTCATACAAAGATCCCATGCTCTGCCTCTTCAGCTACAACCCTGGCTCGGACCCTTCCTCCTATTCATCCAAAGACAGTACTTCACAATGGGCATATATTTGCCTCTTGACAGCTAGGAGGTGGATTATGCAAAGCTGCATTCAACCTACCCCTCCTCAGCTAGTCACTGTGAAACATTCATTAAACAGCCTTTTCCTTCTGGAGAAACTAGACACTGTCACACAAAGTTTCAAATCTTCCAAATGTTTCTTTGCCAGATGGAGGAGACACATGCAGTGCTCCTTCACCCCCCCCCCCAAGGAAATTAACCAACATATATACGCATTTCACTTTTCTGAGTGGTATTTGAAAGCGGACATCGCTGGGACACTGGGCAAGCTGAAAATT
>BLSH010515155.1:99152-121315 GCA_018402905.1 Glandirana rugosa
TTCCGTGTATTACACTCTATTGTCAGTTCGTTACTTTGTCTGTTTCCTAGGATTTCACGTCAGACCAATACTTACTACGAAGACGAGAGTCTGTGACTATCACTATTCCTCATCTACCGATTTCCTCGCCTCCGATCTACGTTTTGTTCTGAACGTTGTTATATTCCTTTCTTATCGTGATATACACTGGATCTCAGATCCAACACCTTACAGTCCCCCCTCACCTCGAAAAATCTCCGGGACTGGGTCTACCGAGTACTTAAAAGTCGAACGGGTCACAGGGCCCCTACAGGCGAAAGTTTATGGTTAGTCTTTTCACTTTACGCATATATACAACCAATTAAAGGAACCCCCCCCCCCCCCACTTCCTCGTGACGTACACAGAGGAGGTAGACCGTTTCTTTGTAAACCTTCTAAGGAGGAGACACATGCAGTGCTCCTTCACCCCCCCCCCCCCCAAGGAAATTAACCAACATATATACGCATTTCACTTTTCTGATTGGTATTTGAAAGCGGACATCCCCGGGACACTGGGCAAGCTGAAAATTCATGAGCCATCTGGGTCAGGGCCTCTAAAAAGCTCCACTCCCCCCTGACATTCCACAACCTAGACTCTAGGTCACATATAGTGCTATTCTTTCCTTATATTGTTGCAAGTCTTGTTTTGCATCTAGCCTCCGCTCCTTTAGCCATCTACTCCTTATCACTATCAGTGTCTGAGAGCAGAAGCATCATTCATAACCAGACTGCACTTTAGGATCCTTTGTCTGTTTCATTGCTTGACTGTTATCTCACATTATGTGCCTTGTACTTGAAATGTGTATTCACCTGGTGGAGATGGGATTATCCTTCGTTATTACACAACACAGGTTTGGGAGAGGACAGAGTTCTCCCTAAAGAGGTCCTTCTCCCCTTGGGGAATAAAGGGTTAACCCAGTGGCATATACTCAGGCACTTATGCCAATAAATTTTATTGAAAAAATATAACAAACAACCACATGTAAACACTCAGTTAAAAGACAACGTTGTCTAAATATAAAACACCCCGGGGTCATGCACACAGCTTAAGAAGTACATTTGAGTCTTGGTATGCGAGCATATGTCTGTTACTGGCAATGAATTCCAGGAAATTCTCTCTAGGTGTTACAGCTCAGTAAAGTGCTGATTACCTTAATGAGGAACCTCTGGGTCAAACAGTATTGGACTGCTCATAACACATATTGTCATAGGACAGTAAGCAAACTGAATGGATTGAGGAAAAGATAATGTCATTCAAATTGGATGTTTAACGCTTCAATAGCCTCAAGGATTTTAGGAAATCACAGTGTCTGAATCCTCAAATAAAAGGCACTGGTCGCCGGGCAATGATAGACAGGCGGCTTGATAGCCCCAGTTGGGACGGACTCACGGTTTGTAGGTGGTCATCCGTTGGTATGCGGTCTCACATTGAGAGCTGGGGTGAATTCCAGAGAGGCATGAGTCTCCTTGAAGTCGCTGGTTGGGAGAGCCGGTGATTGACGGGTATCTTTGAAGTTTCAAAGTAGCTCCTGTATCGCTGGTCCTCCGTGCGATAGGCGCATATCAGGTATACACGGATCGTGGAGCACTTCTGTGACGTGGATGTCTCTTGAGCAGTGAGTACACATACGGTGTAAGCATTGAATTGCTCAGGTCCAGATCAGGAGTGTCAGCATGTCTTCCGGCTGATTGACCAAGTGCAGCTGTCAGAACATCAGAGGTATCGGAGTGCTTAGAACAGCTGGTGTTCCCTCAGACGGGGAAAGACTTTAGGGGTGGGTGGGGGGTGCAGATACACTGACGTGTTTCATTCACCAGTATGTGAATTTCATCAGGGTGGGGGGGCTCATCGCTGGACATGCTTCTTTTATAGATGAACTCTCCATTCATTTCTTTGTGATTGATGAGCTTGGTTCCACCCAGCTCGTTGTCAGTGCTCCTAGTTTTAACCCTTTCCAGGCAGATGAACTGGAAAATCATTGCTGACCTCTTTTCTCTGTAATCCCAGGATGCCTGATAGCCTGATAGCCTCACCTGCTGGATGTCCTTTCCTTGGGCATCAAGGAACCTATTTCATTTTTGCCACTTGGTAGACCCTAGGTCTCACAAATTATTGCCATTTGCTGAACTTAAGGATAAATTTGATTTACCCCACCAGGTGTTTTATGGATATCTGCAGATCTGCCAATATGCCCAATCTATAACTTTTAACCTGCAATTTTCCTCTCCGTCCTCTTTTGAACACATAATTTTGGAAGACTCTGCACGGAAGGGACTGATATCTGATATTTATCAGATATTGAATGCCTAATCCATTCCAACTCAAGGTAAACACTCCGATGGGAGAAGGCACTATGTGAGAAGGCACTATGTGAGAAGGCACTCTAGAGGCATGGCATGTGATCTGGTCTCAGGCAGCTAAGAGTTCCTTTTGCACTCTTTATAAGGAAAATGCCTATAAAATTCTCTACTTTTGGTACCTGACACCAGATGTACTCCATGCCATCTATCCTACCGGCTCTGACCAATGTTGGCGCTGCCATAGGGATAAAGGTACCCTCCTCCATATATACTGGAGCTGCACCTTAATTGCCCCATTTTGGCACTCAATCGACAGCTGTTGAGTAGTCATTTTGAGATACCTGTCCCCATGGCACCGAAACTCTTCTTACTGGGTCTTTCTCCACTGAAAATAGCTAAACCCTATAAGAAACTGCTCTGCCAGATTCTCACAGATGTACGCTGTCTCATCGCCCTTAACTGGAAACGGCATTCCCTTCCAACTCTAGATGCATTGTATGCTAGGATTAAGGATGTGGAGCTGATGGAGAAAATGACTGCTAGAATACAGGATAGACTGTAGGCTCATAATCAGGTTTGGGAACTATGGCATCTCTAGGAGAAATCCCCTTAAGTTTGCATACAAGCTACTATGATGACCCCCTACTTCCTCTTTTTCTCTCTTTCTCTTTATTTTATATTTTTTCATGATTTATCCTTTTAGTCATATTATTCTTGCTTTTTTTTTTTCTTTTTCCTTCCCTGTTTCTGCTGCTACCCAGCACTACAATGCTCTAGCATTAATAATGTTGTGATTGAAACCATGCTTTTGGTGATAGTTCAGTTTATCGATGTTTTAAAAATGTCTTTATTGTCTGAAAGGTGCCATTTCTGAACATTGCGCTTACATTCCTGAATGTTTTTTTTTCCTTTGTTTTGCTTGGAAATCAATAAAACTGCTATTTAAAAAAAAATATATGTAATAGCTTTTTGAATGAAGATACACTTTAAGAACTAGCTTAACATTAAAAAGACACAGTAATGCAAAGATTAATTTTTCTCTTCATGCTTATAATTCTGTCTCATTGAAAAATACAAGGAAATGTTGGATGGGTCGTTAACACAAAACATATGGTAGCTAATTTAGAAAGATAAAATATTTAGTGCTACTGGACCTTGCAATAATGTTGATGTAAGTGACATGCCTCATTTGTTATGTTTTAGTCAGCACTCCAAAGACCTAAATATAATTTAAACTTAAACAGACTTATAAGTAAGAACAAAATAAACTATATTCATTCTCTTAAAGTGGACCTGAACTCAAATGATGAATATTTGCAATATTAAATGGAAAGTCTGGAAATATTAATTGTACCTAAGCATACCAACAAATTTAACTTTTTTTTTAAATTAATTCTGAAAAAGGCAGTATACTTAAAGTGATTGTAAAGTTTAATTTAAAAAAAAAACAAAACAAAACAAAAATGTTATACTTACCTCCTATGTGCAGTTGGTTTTGCACAGGGCAGTCCAGATCCTCCTCTACTCGTGTCCCTCTTTGCTGCTCCTGGCCCCTCCCTCCTTGTTGAGTGTCCTTACAGCAAGCAGCTTGCTATGAGGACACCCAAGCCGAGCTGCAGCTCAGTGTGTCCATTCAGACATGGAGCTGCTGTTTAGCCCTGCCCCCTCTCTCCCCTGATTGGCTAACTGACTTTTGATTGACAGCCATGGGAGCCAATAGCGCCACTGCTGTGTCTAAGCCAATCAGGAGGGAGAGTCCCGGACAGCCGAGGGATTTGTGGAAATTGCTGGACAGAGAGGGGGCTCAAGTAAGTATTAGGGGACGCTGGGGAGGCTGCTATACACAGAAGGCTTTTTATCTTAATGCATAGAATTCATTAAGATAAAAAACCTTCTGCCTTTACAACTCCTTTAATGTGGTATGAGACTTATAGTTTTATATACACAGTGTGGTATCTAAGAAACTCAGGCTCTGTCTACTCATCTCCCAAGATTTGGAGTGAGATTTGATGATGTCCACAGTTCAGGTCCCCTTAAACACAACTGCACCAGTTTTGTTTCTAATCAACTCAGTTAAGATGTGAAAAATAGGATGTGCTGTGGGGTTATGATTTAATCTTTTATTAATCAAGCTCTATGATAACATATGATGATATTGTAAAATATACCACATTTAGCTAGCAGCATCACATATATCAATTTGATAGATCAGGCCCTTTGCCTTTAGCATAACATTTTTGAATTGCACATAGTAAGATATTTTCAAGTTCCAGGTGCTTTTAAAATAATATTAAATTCATTGCCATACTTTCATGCTGCTTCAGCTATTGCTGATAATTTGACATATTCTGTAGGAGGCTCTCTACTAATCAAGAATTACTTAGTGTGTATTTTTTTTTTAAGGTGATACATTTTGTAAAATTTTATAGAGAAAAACCACATGTAGCTTTTCAATGTTCCAACTATTTGACATGCACAACTAGCTATATTATTTGGAACAAATTACTTGCTTTCATTTATTTACTGTTCAATCAAATCAGCACTGATTGTGGTTTTCCCTACTGAATACCTCATTATGTGTAATGGTAGTACATGCAATTTTTGTATAGCTTGGACATTATAAATGTAATGATTGAGAATCTATAAAAATTGTAAAATAATGAGTAAAAATGGAAACATTTTCTTTATAAAATGACCTTTGAGTCAAAATTCTTTTTGGGTTAGTAGTGAGTTTGTAAATATGATTATAAACCAAGTCATGCCCTTGACTCTCCGAACCAACTTGACAACTCTTTTGCTCTATGGCATTTGTTGTTAGCATGAACATATTTACATATGTAAATATATAATCCAATCCAATAATAAACAATAAAAATCTATACACTAATCAGTCAAGCATATGTTGATCAGTCACTTTACAAATAGTCTTCATACAAGTGGGATTGTCCAGACAGTGGCTTCCAGACCCTACTGCAGCTCACAATAATTAAAGAATTAAACATTTCCATTCAGAGTAATGCCAATTGTCAAGATGAATAGTAAGAATCAGAAGACAGTTTTGCACCACTAATACAATGATGTCATTGCTCATATGTTTTGAAAGAGGGCACTCTTTCTCAAATACCAAATGTCAACAGCTATGACCTAAATGAGTGGGCGGTAAGATTTTCCATTGATTTTGACACTATTTTGACACACACGATTTATTAAAGGTAAAATGGCTGTGCAACTTTGCAAGGGAATTTTCACTTAGCTTAGTAAATGTCATAAAAATGCAATATACAAAGAATGCCCAATCAGATACAAGTCAGCAGAGCTTCATCTAATTCACTAAGCTAAGGGAAAATTATTTTGCAAGTGAAAATTCCCTTTCCTATTCACCCTTTCTGCATATATTATGTCATTAATATTATGTATCATATAGTCAGGTCCATACATATTGGGACATCGACACAATTCTAATCTTTTTGGCTCTATACATCACCACAATGGATTTGAAATGAAACGAACATGATGTGCTTTAACTGCAGACTTTCAGCTTTAATTTGAGGGTATTTACATCCAAATCAGGTGAACGGTGTAGGAATTACAACAGTTGAGGTATGGATTGCTATTACATGGAGTTTAGAAAAATATTGAAAGTTCAAAATGCATTAATTTATTAAATAAATGTATGTGCAAGTTTTCAGTGATACATTTAATAAAAAACAGAATGTCCTGTATGACCTTTAACCCTTTCACTGCCAGACCTTGTGCTCCACTCGGATCCTTAGACAGCCAGATCATTGTTGCAATTTTTCACTTTTTTATTTTTTTAGAATTTGTAAAAGACCCCAAAGACCATATATTTTCTGAAAGGGTGGTAGAAAAAAAGTATAGTGTCACTGATTTTGTAGATCCCAGGATAGTTGGGATTTACAAAACTGCTACTAAATTTCTACTAAGTATAAAAGTTGAAACTATACATTTTATAAATAATAAATCACAAAAGAGAGCACAAAGCTGCCCTATTGTAACTTGGGTTTAATATTGTAAAGTTAAAAACACTACAATGGTCAAACTCACGTTGTGTGAAGTTAGATACAGCATACGGATGGAACTGTGGCCTCACTCCTATAACCACCTCAAGATTTTGACAGGGGAAGGGGGAGCCGTGGACATTCAACCTAGCTGCCTAGATCCTGTCAGCACATGCAAGGCTATCCTTCATCCTGCTTGTGTGGGTTTGTGTGTTCTTTGAGATCAGTGGCGACTGGACCGGGCGCATGCACATTAGGATCTGCAAATCGAGCATGGTAATGGATAGCCTCGGATGAGCTTCCAGGATCAGGGCAGCTAGGTTGAAAGTCCAAGGTTCCCCCTTCTCCTGATGGAATCTTGAGGTGGTTATAGGAGTGGTGCCACAGTGGAATCCTTATGCTGTATCTATCTTCACACAATGTGAGTTTGACCATTGTAGTGTTTTTAACTTTACCATATTAAAGCCAAGTTACACTAGGGTGGCTTTGCGCTGTCCTCTTTTGTGTTTTTTCTAGATGTGTTCCTCCCGCCCAGAGGATCCATAGAGAGCAGCAGCACTCTTTGACTTGTCTAATTATCACCAATAGCCAGCTGGAGGGCTATACCAATCTGTTGATCAGCGTACCTGCTAGTTTTTTCTTTTGTGTGTATTTTTTTGTATAAATAATACATATCATGAAAATTGTGAAAATCCAAAGGTATGCAAGACTGTAAATAAGTAAATCACTCTAAAAACCTGGAGGTTATAATTTTCCACTTACTGAACACCTTTTAAAGATTGTAAAATCCCCCCCCCCCCCCAAACTATACATTTTCTGAAAGCATAGGACTGCTAGAATAAAAATATGGTGCTAATGGTTTTATAGGTCTCATGATAGTTGTGCAAATGTTTATCAAAAACAATATTTTCAATAAATATATACTAAAATCATTATTAAAGCTCACAAACACAAAATAACTTTCTACTAAACCTGAAAGTAAATATGTCTTTTTTGCAAAATTAGATATGCAAAGCTGTACATATATGCTCCGAAAGTTGTTTTCACACCTATGCATTGTGCTAACACCCAATCACTGTGCCATGTGGCACTGCATTGAAGTGTGTATGATAAAAATTATATGTGATAACATTACAATGCACAGCAACATGTCCTCAATGCATGAGATATAATTGAATGCATATAATTTATATGAATAAATTAATTTAATTTAAAAAATGTAAAAAATAAACAAAATTGAGCACTGTAGTGCATTGTAACAATGCATTGCAGCTCTTGAGCACAATGCAGACCAGATCATGTGGGTCATGTTTACCATGTGTGCTCACGTTAATGGGCCCTTAGTGTGTTGGCACACTGTAGTTTATGTGTGTGGGGTGTTGAATGTGTGTGTGTGTGGTGGGGGTGTTTTTTAAAGAGATTTTATTGAAGTTTCCACAAGTACAAGTATAAGCAACACTAGGTACACTGAAGCATGCACGGTTATTAGATACAACAGAGACTTGAGGATTATAGTACAGTGTATCAACAAATAAGACATTAGTGTAGGTCATGATGGTAACTTTCACATAAACTTGTGCATATACTGATAGGGAAAGGGGGAAGGAGGGGTACCAAAACTTGGATGCGAGATAGGAATATGTGTTGGACTAGACGTAGGGTGCTGCATACCCGAGTTGAGGATGGGGGGGGTATCCGTATATAAAGTCGGGGGGGGTAGAGATAAAAAAGGAGTAGTCGTGTTTAGGACAATAAGGGTGAGTATGATGTTGAGAATAAGGAGGGATGGATGACTCCTAGCCCACTGGGATCGATTGTTCTCAGTATTTATTGGCTCCTGGTAGATATCCGCAAAGGGGTGTACGTCTGGATATGAATAAGAATAATAATAAGAATACGATGCTCTGGATGATCTAAGCTGTGCACTAAGCTGTAATGGAGAGGGCCTGGGACTGTCGATGGTTACATTACATATCGTAGTTACACTGATGGATGGACCTTTAGGTAGCATTATTAAAAGAAAGCTGACATTATATACTACATCAAAGTGAGTTAAAGAGAGACATTGAGTTCCGAATCCAAGGATAAACAGTGTTGGTGTAGAGAATACTGAGTACAGGCTAGTGGATCCATCAGGCCCTTTAGTGCAGCAGTTGCAGACCGCCATGGTAGCGGTGGGGTGCTGTTCTGATGGCCTCCGCTACCTCCAGCGAGAGGGCCGTCTGCATGAAGGGTGACCATTTGCTTTGGAAACGCCGGTCAGAGGATGTGCCCAGAAAGTTAGAAGTGAGTCTTTCCATGTATAACAGCCATACCAAGTCTTTCTTTACCATGGTTAAGGTGGGGCCAAGCGGTTTTATCCAGCTTTTCAATATGACTTTGCGGGCAGTCAGGAGGGTTGTTTGAATCCAGGGTATGTGGGTTGTAAATGTTCCCTTTGGGAAGGCGCTGAGGCTAGTGTGGTCCAAGTAGCCGAACAGGAGTAGATCAGGGGTCTTTGGGATCTTTATATCCGATACCTTGGTAATAAAGTCCACTACTTTTGTCCAGAAGGACTGAATTAAAGGGCAATGCCAGAAACGGTGTGCTATCAAAGGTTTGTCAGACGAACACCATGGGCAGGATGCCGCTTTCTGGTCCTCCTTGTTTTTTATAAAAGGGATGAAGGCTCTGTGTAACAACTTTAGTTGGGACTCCTACCATGTTTCACAAACTGTGTGCCGCATGACCATGTTATACCCCGAGTGTATTTTGTCTGCTAGGTCCTCCATCGGGAAGTCTTTTATCCATTTCTTGGCCGCCACCTCCATCGGCGGAGGTACGGTTTTTTGAAGGAGGGGTTTGTAAATGTCAGATATAGAGAAGGAGCCTTTGGCAAGTAATTGATCGATGAAAGAAGGGCGAAATGGATGGGTGGTAAATTTGTGAGTTGAGCATATATAGCTGACTCATTGGGAGTGGTGGAAGACGTGAGATGGGGTAGATTGTAAGTCCTACTAAGATCTGTGAAGGGTATAGGCTTGCCCGTCTCTTCATCATAGAGTGAGACCATATGTGACAGCCCGTGTGTTTCCCACAGTTGAAAGGCAGAACTTCCTTGAAATGCCGGGAATTGGGGGTTACCCCGTATAGGTAAATGCCATGAGATGTGAGGTGGCATTTTTAGTAGTTTCCGAGACTCCCTCCATGCCATTATAGTATCTGTCAGTAGCAGATTTTGTCGGAGGTGTGTCGGGAGATGACACCATTGTGTATGCAGTAGAGCTGGTAAAGTGTAAGGTGTGGCCATAGCTGATTGCAGTAGGTTGTTGGAGTAGCGTGAGGTGTTTGCTATCCAGTCCATTCCTGCACGAAGTAGACAGGCAATATTGTACAACCTGATATGCGGGAGACCAGCCCCTCCATCACCCCTGGGAGAGTATAGCTTTGCTTGTGATATTCGTGGTTTTTACCTCGCCATAGGAATTTCATGATTACACTATTTAGGTTTTGTAAATCCTTGTGTTTTAGGAGTAAGGGTAGAGTTTGTAAAGGGTATAGTATTTTGGCAAAGCTCACCATCTTAAAAAGACGGCATCTCCCCAGGAGCGATAGGGTAAGATTCATCCATCGAGACAATTCCTGAGATATTTTAGTAAATAATGGAGGGTAGTTTAAAGTGTATATGGAGGAGGGGGTCTTACCAATTTGTATGCCCAGATAGGTGATATGTGTAGGCGCTATAGGGAAGGGTGAGAGCGTTGCCCAGGATTAGGTCTTTGTGGCACCCAATGGGAGGATTTCGCTCTTGGAGTAGTTAATGTGTAGGCCTGAAAGGGTGCGAAAGTCATCAAAGATATTTTTGACAGCTTGAGTATCCCTGGCCGGGTCCGACATAAAGATGAGTATGTCGTTGGCAAAGAGAGCCATATGTAGCTCCTGGTCACAGACAAACACACCGTGTAGGGGGGCCTTGGCAGTTAGGTACCTGGAAAGAGGTTCCAGGGCTAGGTTGAACAGTAAGGGGGACAAGGGACATTCTTGTCTTGTGCCCTTATGTAGTTGTAGCTCTGGAGATAATACGCCCGCTGTCACTATCCTAGCTGTGGGATGGGCATACATCTGTTGTACAGTGTGAAGGAAGGGACCCTGAAAATTTAGAGCACGGTGGACTGAGAAAAGCCATTCAAAACTTACGTTATTGAATGCCTTTTCGGCATCCAGAGTTATAATGACTATGTCCTGATTGGGGTGGGTTTTTGCATATTCCAAAACTGATATCACTTTTCGAATATTTAAAGTCGCTGTCCTTCCCCGGACAAATCCCGATTGATGGCTGCTAATCTGGATGCTATTATTTTGGACAGGAACTTAGCGTCTATATTTAAGAGTGATATGGGGTAGTAGGATCCCGGGCTTAGCGGATCTTTGCCTTTCTTGCTGAGGAGTTTTATTATCGCCTGGTTGCCAGTGGGCATACAGTTGCCCCCCGACCAGATATGGTCGTACATTCTAGACAGGGTCGGGCTCATAATGTCCTTCAATGACCTATAAAATTTGCCTGTGAAGCCGTCCGGCCCGGGTGCTTTGTTTGGGGATGTGTTTTGTATTGCATGGAGGATTTCAGTGAGAGAGATCAAGGCATTCAATTCTTGCAGTTGATCTTCAGTGACAGTGGGGACATTCAGTTGACTGAGAAATTGGTGTGCTTTCTGTAAGTCTGTCTCATCAGGGGAGTAGAGAGAAGTATAAAAGTCAAGCATAACTTGAGCTATTGCCTGGGGGTTGGAGTGTATGTGTCCCGACTTATCCCTTAGAGCTGTGATATGGGTCGGTATAAACGCGCCCTTACAGAGCCTGGCCAATAGTTTCCCGGATTTATTTCCATGTTGGTAGAACATAGCGTCTGTTTGTGCTCTACGGGATAACTCTACCGTGTCTGCCCACAGATCAAACGCATGTTTGGCAGTTTGCCACTTGTACCTGTTGGCCTGGGTGTTATTGGACGCCATTGCTAGTTGGGCTGATTGGAGTTGTCGGCTGGCTAGTTAGTACTTGGCTAGTGAACGTCATTTGTAAGATGCTGCATAAGAGATCACCTTCCCTCTTAGGAAAGCTTTCCC
The DNA here is from genome assembly GCA_018402905.1 of Glandirana rugosa. Classification (NCBI taxonomy): domain Eukaryota; kingdom Metazoa; phylum Chordata; class Amphibia; order Anura; family Ranidae; genus Glandirana; species Glandirana rugosa. The sequence continues at coordinate 110,593 of BLSH010515155.1, forward strand.
TGCCTCCCAGAAGAGGATGGGATCAGACTGGTGCTCCTGATTTGTAAGGGAGTACTCCTCCCAGGCTGCCCGGATATAACTTTGAAAGACAGAGTTACCAGCGAGATGGGACGGGAAGTGCCATAGGTTCGGGTTAGAGGCGGTGGTGTGGTCGGTCAGTGTCAGTGATATGGGTGTGTGATCAGATATGGCCATTTCGTGTATCGCCGAATCTGCAATTGAAGTTAGTAAAGGTTCTGTGGTGAATAAATAATCTATTCTAGATAGAATTTTGTGCGGGGAGTGAGAAGTACGTAAATTCCCGATCAATCGGGTGTTGCAATCTCCATATATCTAGTAAGCGTAGGGACTCTATAGTGTCTGCTAGGGGTGTCGTGGTTTGCATGTGAGGTAGGATGGCTGGGGGGGGGGGGATAGGACTTGTCCTCCAGGGTGTTCATAAGGGAAGTAAAGTCACCCCCCAGCACATGAGGAGTGAGGGGGTGTTTCAACAGGTGAGTGGAGAGGTCAGTGAAAAAGGAGGGGCCTAGATTATTCGGGGCATAAATATTTGTAATGTTAAGATCCCTATTCCCCCATTTAGTGTGTATCATGGCTATTCTGCCCTGGGTATCAGTGTCCGAGGCCACCTGGCCAGGAAAATTCTTGTGTATTGGAATTAGAACTCCGTCTTTTCTTCCCATTCCTCCTGATCCTATTACTGTGCCTACCCATATTTTCTTCATGCGCCAAAAGTCTGCAGCTGGTAGATGAGATTCCTGAAGCAAGGCTATATTGGCTCATAGTCGTTGGAGGTGCCGCAGTACCTTCATCCGTTTGTTAGGGGATCTAAGTCCCTTTACATTCCATGAGATTATTTTCATGAAAAGGTAAGGGACATGAGGTTAGTTATGAACACTCTGAGTGGGCTGGATGGTGGGTGGTCTGGTTCCTTATGAAGGAATGGAATGAAGGTGGGACTCTTTATAGGGTGGTGACCCATATCACGTTTTGACAGGTATACCAACTGGGGGGTAGGTAAAATTGGGGCGGGTATGCAGCAGGGGGAGAGTAACAATGGCAAAGATATAAAGTGTAGCTTTAAAATAAAAACATAATCAACCTGATAGTACTTCACTTTCTTCCACATGGTAGTACTGCAAGTAATGCGACTCCCTGAAGCACAGCCTCATCAAGCTTGTAAGGTGGCTACTCACCTCTTCAGTGTTTTATGACAGTCACCTTAGGCCTAGTGTTACGGCCGAAGAATTGGTAGATCAGCCTGCATACATGGGAGGCAGTCCGTGTGGAAGAAAGCAGCGGGGGTACATGCACAGTGCTATATATCTAACAACAATCGCCTGGTCATTAACATAACAACTTTTCTAGCTAGCGTACGACCAAGTGTCGTGGGTTGAACCACCAGTATAGAGTTGGTTTTGAAAGATATCTGGTATTCCCTTCAAAGGAGAGAGTCTCCCCATTCGAAAAGGAAAGGCACAAGATAATGGTACAGGGGAGATGTCTGTACCAAGGAGGGAGAAGGAGGTCAAAAATCATAGTACAGCCATGTTGCACGTCTTAGAACCGTATGTGTTATACTCATCTGACCTGTCCTCAAAGAAGGGGAGATGTGGATGAGAAGGTCAGCTGATGTGGTTGGTTCAAGACGAGATTTCCATGCTGTTGCTGTGTGGGCTGTTTGTTTTCTACCTTTTGGCCGAGTCTTTCCAGGGGCTCCTTTGGTCCAGAGAGCGTTGGATGTGAGGATCTTTGGATGCCACAGATGTATATGTGGGAGTACCTTGGGAGCACAGGCAATGTTCAGCTTCGGAGGAATCGGTAAGGTCAATTGTTCGCCAGACGGGGCTTTGATGCGCAGTGGGGCTGGGAAGGCCAGGGTGAACCTGATGTTCCTCTTAACCACTCGCCGACCACCCGCCGCAGCGTGACGGCGGCAAGGTGGCTCGTTATCATGAAACGCTGTCACAGTACAGCGGCCGCGATAACAAGCATTGTGAGCGTGCGTACGCCGCCGGAGGCGCGCTCGCCCGCTCACTGTGTTCGGGGGGGAGCCAGTGAGTGGGTGCGGCGGACTCAATCACCGCCGGCTACCTGCGATGGCTCCCGCACACTGAAAGAATGGAGGTCCGTGTAAGTAAACACGGATCTCCGTTCTGTTAGAGGGGGAAGGGCAATGATCACAGGCTTCCTGTATATGGAAGCCGTGATCATCCCCTTCCCCCAGCCAGGGCAGCCCACACACAGTTAGAACATGCCCAGGGAACACAGTTAACCCTTAGAGCGCCCCCTCCCGGTTAACCCCATTCACTGCCAATGGCATTTACACAGTAATCAGTGAATTTTTATAGAACTGATCGCTGTATAAATGCCAATGGTCCCAAAAAAGTGTCAAAATGGTCCGACATGTCCGCTGCAATATCGCAGTACAGCTAAAAATCGCAGATCGCCGCCATTACTAGTAAAAAAAATAAATAAAATAAAAACCCCAGAAATTAATTCTCATCATCTGTAAACGTGGCAACTTTTGCGCAAACCAATCAATAAACGACGATTGCAATTTTTTTTACCAAAAATATGAGGAAGAATATAAATCGCCCAAAACCGATGGAAAAAAATGTTTTTTTATATTTTTTTTTGGATTTGTATTTTAGCAAAAAGTAAGAAATTTGTGTTTTTTTGCAAATTTGTCGCTCTTCTTTTGTTTATAGCGGCGATCAGAAATGACGCAGAGGTGATAACATATCACCAAAAGAAAGCTCAATTTGTGGGGGAAAAAGGACGCAAATTTTGTTTGGGTACAAGTCGCACGACCGCGCAATTGAGAGTTACAGCAACGCAGTGCAGAATCGCAAAAAGTGCTATGGTCCTAAAGTGGGAAATCTTTCCGGGTCTGAAGTGGTTAACCACTTCCCGCCCGGCGCATTGACAAATGACGTCCGGGCGGGTGTTTCACTATCCTGACTGGACGTCTATTGACTTCCTGAGGATAATCCGCAATCGCGCGCCCCTGGGGGCACGCATCGCGGCGATCAGTGGTGCCGTGGGTCAGTCTGACCCACCGCATTACCGACCGAGGTAAAAGGCTTCGATCCGAAGCCTTTTACCATGTGATCAGCCATGATTGGTCACTGATCACAGTTTTACACTGATCACAGTGTAAATAGGAAGAGCCGTTTATCGGCTTTTCCTCTGCTTAGGTCTGCAGACCTGAGCAGCGGAGAGCCGATCGGCTGCTCTCTTGACAGGGGGGGCTGCGCTGAACATTTATCAGCGCAGCCACCCTCAGGATCACCCCCACTGGACCACCAGGGAGCCGGATCAGGACCACCAGGGAGCCCCCCCCGGACATCGCAAGGAGGCCGCCCAGGACCACCAGGGAAATCATACAGAGGCTGCCCAGGACCACCAGGGAGCCCCCACTAGATCACCAGGTAAGGGCAATATTAGGCACTGTAGGGATGGCACTGTGCCCATGTATGATGCCTGCCAGTGCCATCCCTAACAGTGCTTGTTGCACCAGTGCCCACCACTGCCATCTATAAGTGCCCACCTGTGCCACCTATCAGTGCCCACCTGTGCCACCTAAAAGTGCCCACCTGTGCCACCTAAAAGTGCCCCCTATTAGTGTCCATCAGTGCCCAGTGCCACTTATCAGTGCCTCCTAGGAGTGTCCATCAGTGCCGCATATCAGTGCCACCACGTCAGTGCTAATCTGTACTGCCTCATCAGTGCACGTCAATGTAGCCTCATCAGTGCCCATCAGTGTAGCCACATCAGTGCCCATCAGTGAAGGAGAAAATGTACTTTATACAAATTTTTGTGACAGAAACAAAGAAAAATGTTTTTTTTTTTTTTAAATTTCGGTCTTTTTTTTGTTATAGCGCAAAAAATAAAAACCGCAGGGGTGATCAAATACCACCAAAAGAAAGCTCTATTTGTGGGAACAAAATGATAAAAATTTTGTTTGGGTACAACGCCGCACGGCCGCGCAATTCTCATTCGAATCCCAACAGCACTGAAAGCTGAAAATTGGTCTGGGCAGGAAGTGTTCTAAATGCCTTGTATTTAAGTGGTTAAACAACTCCGAGCAAACGGTTTGGAAGGATTTCCTCTTCTTTGCCACCTCAGCTGAGTAATTCACAAAAATGAGGATCTTTGCTCCGTCAATTATTGTTTGTCTGAATTTTTGTAGAATGCTGTGGTTGTCTGCATAGTTCAGGTATTTGGCTATGGCAGGTCTCGGTGTTGTGCGGTCAGATCCCGGAGGGCCCAGCCTATGAGCTCGCTCCACCTGAAAGGGCCTCCGGTATTTTGACCATGCAGAAATCACATTGGGGACCCCAATAAATCTCAAATTGCTCCTTCTCGATCGGTTTTCGAGATCCTCGAGTTTCTCCACTATGAGCCAAATTTGAGTGTCCTGTGCCCGGTCTGAATCTTGTGTGTGGTAAAGCTCCTCTTCCACATGTGCAATTCTCTGTTTGGCCTCTGTGAGCCTGGCTGCCTGTTCCCTCAGATCTTTGTGCAGCTGAGCCATTCCTGCCTGCACCGCTCTTTCCACTGTGGATGCGATCGCGGGGGCCAGAAGTGCCGCGACAGCCTGAGCAATAAGCTCCGCGTTCATTGGAAGATCCGAAGCTTTGGGCACGATTGCACCTCCTAGCGCGGTCGCCATGACAGGCGGCATGGCCTGTCCAGTGTCTTCGGTTCCCCATTGCTGCGGGAATGTTCGAGGCATACCTTTGTCGAGGTATCGCTCCATTGTGCATTCTGGGACTCCTCCGGTGTGAGATCGTGCCGTTTAGGGCGGGTGGGGCGGCTTTATAAGCTAGGTTTTGAAGGCTTGCTGCGAGAGCCGAGGGACCGTGCAGCTAAGCCATGAAGCGCCGGAACCGGAAGTCTGGGGGGGTGTTTTAAGCTTCATTCACATGGCCACAAAGGGCTGTACAGTGTCAAGAAGCAGTATACTTCTGCACCTGGGAGTCATAGGTGATTGCGTAGAGCCATGGGCAGCAGGAGGTACAAATCAATGACAAACTGATATATATCACGGCTGTATGCATGCAGTTGCACATCTGAGCAGTTACAGTATCTCACAAAAGTGAGTATACCCCTGACATTTTTGTAAATATTTTATTATATCTTTTCATGTGACAACACTGAAGAAATGACACTTTGCTACAATGTAAAGTAGTGAGTGTATAGCTTATATAACAGTGTACATTTGCTGCCCCCTCAAAATAACTCAACACACAGCCATTAATGTCTAAACCACTGGTAACAAAAGTGAGTACACCCGAGTGAAAATGTCTAAATTGGGCCCAATTAGCCATTTTTCCGTTCCGGTGTCAGGTGACTTGTTAGCATTACAAGGTCTCAGGTGTGAATGGGGAGCAGGTGTGTTACATTTGGTGTTATCGCTCTCACTCTCTCATACTGGTCACTGGAAGTTAAACATGGCAAAAGAAAACTCTGAGGATCTGAAAAAAAGAAGAATTGCTGCTCTACATAAAGATGGCCTAGGCTATAAGAAGATCATCAAGACACTGAAACTGAGCTGCAGCACAGTGGCCAAGATCATACAGTGGTTTAACAGGACAGGTTCCACTCAGAACAGGCCTTGCCATGGTCGACCAAAAAAGTTGAGTGCACATGCTCAGCATCATATCCAGAGGTTGTCTGTTGGAAAAAGACGTATGAGTGCTGCCAGCAATGCTGCAGAGGTTGAAGAGGTTGGGGGTCAGCCTGTCAGTGCTCAGATCATACGCCGCAAACTGCATCAAATTGGTCTGCATGGCTATCATCCCAGAAGGAAGCCTCTTCTAAAGATGATGCACAAGAAAGCCCGCAAACAGTTTGCTGAAGACAAGCAGACTAAGGACATGGATTACTGGAACCATGTCCTGTGGTCTGATAAGACCAAGATAAACTTATTTGGTTCAGATGGTGTCAAGCGTGTGTGGCGGCAACCAGGTGAGAAGTTCAAAGACAAGTGTGTCTTGCCTACAGTCATGCATGGTGGTGGGAGCGTCATGGTCTGGATCTGCATGAGTGCTGCCGGCACTGGGGAGTTACAGTTCATTGAGGGAACCCTGAATGGCAACATGTACTGTAACATACTGAAGCATAGCATGATCCCCTCCATTCGGAGACTGGGCCGCAGGGCAGTATTCCAACATAACGGCCCCAAACACACCTCCAAGACGACCACTGCCTTGCTAACGAAGCTGAGGGTAAAGGTGATGGACTGGCCAAGCATTAGGCAAGTGCAATTTGTTTCATTCTGAATTTGTTTAACAAATTTTTCAAGATTCAGGCGAATCCGAATTTCGAATTTCCAAATTTTTCCAAATTTTAGTTTTTTCTAATTTGAACATTTGGTCATCCGAAAACTGGCAAATCTGAAAATCCAAATGCCGCAAATTTGGAAACTCGGTAATCATAAAATCCGAAATTTGAAAATTCTAAAATAAGAAAGAACATTTGAAATAATAACTAACTAATAAATAACTATTCAATTATAGGCATTGGGATTTCCTTGAAAATATGACTGTTAGTGATAAATTTCATATTTAAGTTCACTAACAGCCAAATTTGAAAGGAAATTCCAATACCTATAATTTAATAGTTATTTATTAGTTAGTTAATATTTCAAATGTTCTTTTCTTATTTATGAATTTCAGAAATTTGGAAATTCAAAATTCAGAAATTCTAAAATAAGAAAGAACATTTGAAATAATAACTAACTAATATATAACTATTAAATTATAGTTATTGACTTTTCCTTGAAAATATGGCTGTTAGTGATAAATTTCATATTTAAATTCACTAACAGCCATATTTTCAAGGAAATTCCAATACCTATAATTCAATAGTTATTTATTAGTTCCTTATTATTTCAAATGTTCTTTTCACATTTTCAAATTGCTGAATTCACGAATTTCTGAATTATGAATCCCGAAATTTCAAATGTCCAAATTTCCAAATTTCGAATTTTTCGAATTCCTGAATTTCCAAATTCCTGAATTTCTAAAAAAAATAAAAAACTAACGGAACGAAAACTAAGGAATGTTTCGGCCACGCACAAGTCTACTAAGCATGTCTCCAGACCTAAACCATATTGAGCATCTGTGTTTTCACAGGGTTCCAGGTCTCACTTCCTCTCCTAGCGATGCAGAGCCGGAAAGAAGTTCACCTTCCTCCCCTTCCACCTGGCGATCTTCTGGGACACGTCACAGGTCCCAGAAGATACGCCAGCCATTCACAAGGCACAGCTACACTTTTTGTAGCTGCTGACTTTTAACTGGGTGGAACTCTGCTTTAATCACTGTGTGTTGAGTTATTTTGAGGGGACAGCAAATTTACACTGTTATACAAGCTGTACACTCACTACTTTACATTGTAGCAAAGTGTCACTTCTTCAGTGTTGTCACATGAAAAGATATAATAAAATATTTACAAAAATGTGAAGGGTGTACTTACTTTTGTGAGATACTGTATATGTGTACAGGGTTGTAGGAGTGGCCCAAATTGCATCCCGTATGTGTGGTTACATGTGTATAGCCACAGTGTTTGTCACTGATTTGTACATGCTGCTAGCCACAGCTGTACAAAACAATGAAACGCACACATTGTGTGAATGAAGACTTGGGGCTCATTCACACGGTGTTCTGGCCCATACAATGTCAATCAGCAGTTTGTATTTACTTCTACAACCACCTGCAGCTTCATGCAGAAAGCATATGCAAGTTTATGGGGATGAAGTGGCTTTACAAACACAGCTGCAGATCCTAATTTGACAGGCATGGGGGTAGCCAGTCCTTAAAGCAGAGTTTTACCCAGTTAAAAGTCAGCAGCTACAAAAAGTGTAGCTGCTGACTTTTAACAATTGGACACTCACCTGTCCCAGGCTCCAGCGATGCGGACACCTGAGGGCTCACTCTTCTCCCCCTCCCCTCGGCAGTGCCAGCATCACAAGTGTGGGCACCCGGCTTTGGCTTCAAATCCGGGCATGCACTGCACATGCGCTAGTCGCTTTGCGCCTTGTGAATGGCCGGCATATCTTCTGGGACCTGTGACGTGTCCCAGATTATCGCCGAGAGGGCGGGGGGAGGTGAACTTCCTTTCCAGAGCTGCGGCTCTAGGAGAGGAAGTGGACCTGGGACCCTGTGAAAGGCTTCCTGTTCATTCATAAACTGAAAATATAGTAAAAACAGTTAATTAAGTGGTTAATATCCTTCAGTTATGAATATTGTATCCTTCAGTGAATCTGTACCAATCATTGTATTCATTCAGGAAATGTCATGTTTACCGACCCCCCCTCAAGTCTAAAATTGTCATATACATTACATCCATGTAGCAGAGAACCAGTAGAAGAACAGTAAATTAATTTCATGAATACTGTTGTCAGATAGATTAAAACAACCCACAATATATATTCTGAGTAATTAATTGGGAATCGTTAGAAGCCAATATTACCAAGTTTTTTGGAATTTGGGTTAAGCATTAGTGCTGATGGCCAGAGCCTTCTTGTACTTAAAGGTAAGGTTAAGGTACATGGTGAGTTCTGAGACACTAGAAGCTTAGATTGTTTGCCAGAGTCTGGTTATTAGAGTTTTGGCAGCTAATAAAATAAGCACAGTGGCGGTGTGGAATTCCTTAGGAATGCGTTCTATACCCAGATATAGTATGGCTAATGCTGGATCAGGCTTGAGGATGAAACCTGTAACTTGTGAAATTAACTGAAAGACTTTGTGCAGTAGCTTGTTAAGATTTTTCATGACCATAGAGTGTGGAGAAGGGTATCAGTGTGGCTACATTCCCTCCAACAAAGGGGGGAAATATTGGGGGAAATGTTTGCCATGCAACTGGGGGTCATATGCCACCCGGAAAGGATTTTCTGTTATAATTCCCATTGACTGATATAGTGGGTGGTTTGTTGGGTGTATACGATAGCTTTAAGCCATTGGTCCTCAGAGAAGTAGGTCAAGTTCCCAAAGGCGCATTGGGGATTTTTTTACAGAAAGTCTGTTTATTCTGCAGAAACAAGTAAAACAGAGATATGATAATAAAAAATTGTGTGCTAAATCAAGAAGCTGTGCATCAAAATAGACAAATATGCATGAATGACTATCCCTAATTTAAAAAAAAATGCAGTTATGCGATAATATGTGATAATAAGTGAAATAGTGATGAAGTGTGCTAATGCAGCAAAAATAGACAAATATGCATTAATGCCTATCCCTAATTTTTTTTTAAATGTAGTAATATGTGATAGTATGTGAAACAGTGATAAAGTGCACTAGTTTAAGATGCTAAAGAGCAAAAATAGACAAATATGAATGGAAAACTATCCCTAATTAAAAAAAAAAAAATACAGTATTATGCAATAATATGCTATATGTGAAACAGTGATAAAGTGCTCAGATCAAAAGCAGATATTCATCTGATTTTACATAAAAAATAATAAGATAATTCCCAAACAATAAAGTGCATGTGCATCAAAAAGTGATGAGATGTGAAGATCAAGTGCTCAAAAAACAATTCTTGAAAGATGTGAACACAATTGCTCCCATCATCCAGGCATCCACCAGGGGTGTGCCCTAGCAGCTCACCTTAAAGACCACAGCAGGTATAGCGGCACTTTGGTACACAGATCCTTTATGTCAGTTCATGCTTCACTCTCCTCTCATGCATCGAAATCCACAGCTGGTCTGACAAGGCTTTAATATATGGATCCTTTATGAAAAATCACATTTCATTCTCCTCTCCTTATAGCATAATCCCAGGGATGTGGTATATGGCCCAGTAATCAAGCTGTTTCACTTATTATTGCATATTATCGCATAACTGCATTTTTTTGTTTTTTTTAAATTAAGGATAGTCATTTATGCATATTTGTCTATTTTTGCAGCATAGCTTCTTGAATTAGCACACCTTTATTTTATTATCATTATATGTGTTAGAGTGTTGAGGTCACTTGCTAATGGTTGCACCTTTTTCACGTGTATTTTTAGGGTGAAATATTATTCTTTGGTATTCATTTTGTATTTTAGTTTTGGTTGGTTGTGAGGTCCATAGCAGCCGCACAAGTACTTCATATTTTTTTTTAAACAAAATCCGGTTTTATTCAATAAAAGTTTGTACAGGTGGCACATAGCAATAGTATTCCACAGTGTATTTACATATACCTTGAGCATAATTACATAATGAAGGTGAGTGTACATAGAGCAATAATGATATACTTATACATCAGAGTCCGCTGTATGATTTCCTACAGATCCAGGCTAACCAAGAGATGCTACATTCCCAGTGTTACTGTGGTAAGTAATTGTCTGTGAAACGTTGCCCATATGGGGCAGTTGTAGTATATATCTGTACCCCTTTAATTAGTACACGTGTCTGGACTCGATAACCACTTACCGTATATACTCGAGTATAAGCCGACCCGAATATAAGCCGAGGCACCTAATTTTACCACAAAAAACTGGGAAAAGTTATTGACCCGAGTATAAGCCTAGGGTGGCAAATGGAGCAACCAGAACACAGGAATTGTAGCCAGAACACAGGAATTGTAGCCAGAACACAGGGACAGGGAGCCAAAACACAGGAATTGTAGCCAGAACTCAGGGATTGTAGCCAGGACACAGAGACTGTAGCCAGAACACAGGTATTGTAGCCAGGACACAGGGATTTTATACAGGACACAGACTGTAGCCAG
>BLSH010515155.1:130112-142612 GCA_018402905.1 Glandirana rugosa
CACCGGACCGTGGCATCCTCTTCCTTCGTATCTTTGTCACGAGGACTCTTTTAGTTGGATTAGGAGCAGGTAGGACCCCTTTTTATGGTGGGTAGGTCCATTATCTGTAGGTGTTGGACAGGGGTGTGTGGTATCTCGGTAGAGGATGGTCGCCGTCGGTCGGATTGTGGCGACCGACTTTGGCGTGTAGTCCGGAGGTCTGACTCGGTAGGGCGGTGTAATCTTCGACGGCCGCCTGTTTTGTGTAGTGGTTCGATGAAGGGCTCGCCCATATGGAAGATAGTAGGGAGTGGTTCAGCGGCGAGTTAGGCCACCTGGCTAGCTGGCCGCCCGTGAGCAGGTGTTCGGCGGTGCGCTCAGGGTCCGAAGTAGCGCCGGATGTCTTAAATCGGCGCCGCCGGTAGAACGATGTGGGCGCTGGATTTTTTTATGAATATTCTGTGGGCCTGGCGTTGTTTTCGACGGTCTAGGTCGTTCGTGTTGCTTTTGTTGCGGTCCGGGTGTCTTATAAGTATTTTTTTAGGTCGCGGGTGTAGCAAGATGGCCGCCGCGGCTAAATTCTGTAGGCCGCGATGAAGCCTGGGACTCGCGTGGCGGCTTGTGGACGAGTGCCCGCCGGTCGATCGGTCCACCGGATTGAGCGGCGACTTGGTGAGGGATGATAGAAGGTATACCCGCTCGGGAAGTAGCTTGGTGATGTGTTTTGTCCGCCGGCAGCTTCTAATGTGGCGGGATGGCTCAGTCTGGAGGCCTGATGTGCGGTTTCAGCCAGCGGTGTTAGGCTGGCTGCCGCTGGTAGGAGATGGCTCTATGGTGTGTGGGGACAGGTTGTGGATGTCTATTACCTGGATGGGTGGTATTTTTCCCCAGGATGGACGAGGATTAGGTTGATTTTCTCAGGAGCACTGTTTCTATGCTTCCTTCTCCTACGGTGCCAGGCCACGCCCCCACCTTCCAGATTTTTTGATGGTGATATACCATGCCCCCATGACTTTGGGAAGAAATGGGCTTTTGGGAGTTGCACATCACCATCTGTATTGGAGTATAAATTGACCTGGTGGGATTTTTGTTAATTAGGGAGTTGTACTGAGCAAGGTCCATATTCAGATAGTGGTAAAAATGGGATGTCTGGGCTGCTAGATAATAATCATAGAAATCTGGCATCGCCGCATCTCCTAGATCTGCTGGGTTTTTTTAGGATAGGCAAGGAGAGTTTGTGTTGGCTGTGCTCCCAAACAAAAGAGTTTAAAATAGAGTCTATGGTTTTAAAGAATTTTAGTGTGAATGGCAGCGGGGCATGCCACAGGTAGTACAACAGTTTTGGTAATAAGATAATTTTAATGATATTTATATGTCCCATTATGCCCAGTGGTAGCTTCGCCCACACCTGAGTCTTGGTTTTTACCAGAGCGCATAAGGGTGTTATATTAAGTGGTACATAATCCGATAGGGAGTTGGTAACCTCTATGCCTAGATATCGGATAGATGAAACCCGATGTAGGGGTAGTGGAGGGTCCATGCGAGGAGGGGGAAAGGGGTCAATAGGTAATATCTGCGATTTGGACCAGTTAATTTGCAATCCCGAGAGTTGCCCCATTTGCTGTATAGTTATCAAGGCCTCCTGTAGATAAGTGTCAGAATCTGCCAAATACAATATCATATCATCTGCGTAGAGGCCTATTTTCTCAATAAAGTCTCCTACCTGGAGGCCTTTAATGCCTGCGTTGGCCCTGATAGCAATAGCTATGGTTCTACTGCCAAGGCATAAATGAGCTGGGACAGAGGGCATCCCTGATGTGTGCTCCTCCACAGTGAAAATAGATCCGACAGATATGACCAAGACCGTGGCCCTAGGTGTCTGGTATAAAAGCTGTACCCACTTGATAAAATTTGGGTCAATACCATATTGTCGGAGGCACTCCTATAAGGACCCCCACTCAACACAATCAAAGGCCTTGGCGGCATCCAAGGTGACCAACACTCTTGTGCCCACATCATCGTGACTGGCTTGAATATTCATGAATAGCCTCCTGATATTCATTGCCGTATTCTTTCCAGGCATAAAGCCAGCCTGGTCCGGGTGGATCAGGGAAAGAATTACCCGGTTAAGACGAGAGGCCAGGATTTTCGCCAGTATTTTAATAATGACCTTCAGGAGAGATATCGGCCTAAAGGAGTCTGGAGAACTATAATTTTAGCCTCACCCATTGAGGCTGGGAGCTGTTCCGTGTCAAAAATAGATTGGTATAGGGCGTGCAGTTTTGGTGTTAGGACTTCTGCGTATGTGGCATAGAACTCCAGTGGAATCCTATCTGAGCCGGGGGCCTTGGCGGCCACCAATTGTGAACTAGCAGTGTCCTCTGTGGTAATGGGGGCCTCTAACAGGGCAATGTCCTCCTGCCCCAACTGTCTGCTGCGTGGTTCGTGTGGAATGGGAGGCATATAACGTGGCATAATATTTGCGAAATTCCTTGGCAACTAGACTGGGGGCGGTAATGAGTTCCCCCTCTCCCCATATAGGGACACCACCACTGGAGGGGTGTTGTCTAGGTGGGCCATGTAGGCCAGCAGTTTTCCGGCTCTCTCTCCGTGTTCGAACACCCGTTGCTTCATAAAAAAAAGTGTTGTTTAGCTTTGTCCAGGTGTAATTGAGTCACTAATCGGGTATGGAGCTTAAGGTCCTGACAGTTTTGTGTAGAGGGGTCCCCAATGACCCAGAGTTGGAGCGTTTGCAGGTGTTCAGATGCCTGTTGTAGTGCTCCGTTCATGTTAGACTTATGTCTAGTGATATGGGTGAAGTTTAAACGCATCCCACACAGTTCCCACTGTGGACGCACCCTGGCGCACCGCAAAATAATGCTGTAGCTCAGTAGGTATGTCCATTTGATCAGCCAGTGCCATCAACCAATATGGGTTCAGTCTCCACTGATACCCAGGGGAATCATCGTATAGGGCCAATAATATCCAATATGGGGAATGATCTGATAGGACCCTAGTGGCAAACCCCACATCCAGAAGTTTAGGGAGTAAATTGTTAGACATGAAGATTAAATCGATTCGGGACATGGTATTGTGTGTGGCAGAGAAACAGGAGTAAGTCTTGGATTTTGGGCACTTATGCCTCCAGGTGTCAGTTAGGGCAAAGTCAGTCATCAGTCTACCAAATCTGGTCAGGGACGAGGGCAGAGTCAGGTCTCCCGTGGAGGCTAGTCTGTCTAATGCTGGATTAAGAACCGTATTAAAGTCCCCCATCCATATCACAGGAGTTGCTGGGTACTGTGATATAAAGGCTAGGCCTTCCTTCACTATTTCCGTATTATAAGGTGGTGGAATATATCAAGCAAGAATCAGGATATGGATACCTCTGATGGTAGCATGTATGAAAACATATCTGCCCTGCCGATCCGTCTGTATAGAAACCAATTAAAATGGTACGCCCTTTCTAATGAGGACCGAAATGCCTCTGGAATATGGCATATGGGTAGATTGATACACCCAACCAACCCATGGGCGCTTCAGTGCCATCTGTAATTATCCAGTGACATGGGTTTTGACTAGGGTCAGAATGTCGACTGTTTGGGCCTTGAGGAACGTGAGAATAGCTGAACGCTTAATCCTGTCCCTCATGCCTCGGACGTTCCACATCAAAAATTTAATTGGTTACATATGGAGGGAAAGACATTCTGGACTCGTATTGAAGTAGACGGAGCAACAGGGCAGGAGCAGCACAATATATTTGTAATTTACTCAAGCATATACTGTCTATACACCACATATAGCATAAAGGCACTTCCCATAGTGCCCGTATTAAAGCAGTATATCTAAAATGCACTGGAAAATAACAAATAAACCGTGTATTCAACGTGGCGGATTTATAGTAGTTCAATTAGTCCTTGTTCATGCGGCAATGGGAGCAGTTAAGTGAGACGCCCAGTACCATATAATAGTAGGGGAAATCATTCCACAGTAGACACAGGATGGTTTCCGGGGGGATACTAACAAATGTACTTCCAGTCTACCGTGGCAAGATTTATGCTGGCAAGATGGTATTGGGTATAGAAGGTAAGTATTCAGAGTACCTGAAGTATGTGGTTCCTGCGGTGTGACCATCCGTGTGTCCGGGGTGTTCAGGCCGGGCCCGCTCATCTATCCAGCTATCCATCTGTCCAGCCAGTAGGTCGCTGCCGTAGGATTGTCAAAAAAGTGTACTTGTCCGTCTTCCTTGACTCGCAGGCGGGCAGGATACAACATGGCATACTTTAGGTGCAGGGTCCGAAGGCGTCGCTTAACCTCCTGCAATCTGGCTTGTTGCTTTTGGACTTCGTTGGAAAAGTCCAGAAACACTGCCAGATGTACGTTAGTGTATGGAATGTTGCCCTTGTCCCTCTTCAGGTGGAGAATTGGAACTTGGCAATGAATATGTGGGAGGGGGCCCCCTCCGGGGGAGGGCGAGATGGTATGCGGTGGGCCCTCCCTACCACAAACATCACTGAGAACTCCTCTCTGCCGTAGGTGGATATCAGAAGTTGCTCCAGAAACCTGTCCGGGTCGGTGCCTTCAGCTTTTTCAGGCAGGCCTATGAAGCGCAGGTTGCACCTGCGTAGCCGGTTCTCCATGTGATCCTGTTTGGCGCTGAGCTGCTGCAGTTGTAGCTGGAGCCGTTCAGTAGTATGCTGTAACGGGTGTAAAATATCCTCTGCGTTACTGATCCATGACTCAGTTTCCGCCACCCGCTCCCAGACCGCAGATATGTCTTGGCGGATCAAGGAGATGTTGATCTTGACCTCCTCTATTTTAGTAGTAAGTGTGCTTTGGCATAGTGCAATGGCTTCCAGCACCCTGGCTTTAGAGGCCGCCATTTCCAGTTCGGAGGAGGTGCCGGCGCCATCTTCGGCCTGAGAGTCTTTATCTTGCAGGAGATATTTAGCAAGTTTGGCAGCTGCCTCTGTGCCTTTTTTTTGGTGGTGACATGGCCCCCGAGGGACTAGGATAGTGTCTATCCCAATCAGCCCTCAATCCGGATAGATGAGACCGCAGGATAGCCGTTGCAGGATAGTAAGTACACGGAGCTTTCACAACTTGCGTCTCTCTACATCGCGCTCCAGGCCACGCACCCAAGTACTTCATATTTGAAAACAGAGATATGCCCTTACTCTTATGCTTATTGTTAATTTCAAATTGCCATGCTACAGAAGGAATAGATAAGGTTTAGAACAGTATTTTAGAAACACTGATACCATATGCAGTTAAAGATATCTTTAGAAGGAATGTTGAAGGTACTTTGTATGTCTTCAAAGGATATAAGATCCTCTACCCATTGGATCCCTGTCTTTCTCCACCTTTTCCTGGAAAGGTGGGGAATGTGAAATTCAAGTGCAGACATTGGCATGCAGGCTAAGATGACACAAAAATGATGGGCTTTTTGCTGGGAGAGGGTTCTCCAGGTTGATAGTACTGCTTTTATGGTAGCAGGGAGGAGAATTGAGTCTACTCTCTTCCACATGTGAGCTAATATAAGACCTTTTAGGTCCTGAGCGTGCATGAGAAAGGACCAAAATCAAATAGTCTGAAATGTCTACGAGACCAACTCCTCCAGTCTTCTGATATTTCCCACTCTCCATGTGCCCACACCAGCTGACAGGCAATAGAGAAGGAGAGGAGGAGATGTCCATAGCACTGCTGGGGGGGTAAAGAATGGGAGTAGTGGGGGGTAGACTTGGGAGCAGGACAAGGTCATGTAGAGCCCAGGGTGAACATGACAAACTGTGCCCCCTTCAAGATGTCAGCAAAACTCCCCTCCCCCAAATCATTTATCAGTACACCCCCTCCCCCCAAAAAACAAATTGAGCACTAATCTGTATGCTTACCCCCTAAGCATAAATTCCCTCTCCTTCCAGAACAAATCTGCCCCTGCTGAAATCCCCTCTCCTAGCACAAATCTTTGCTCCCCCATTAGTACAAATGCCCCCGCCCTAAAAAAAAAATCATCCCTCCTAGCTCAAATCCTCTACTCTACTACTCAAATTCCCCCTCCTAGCACAACTACCTCCCAATCATCCCTACTAGCCCCCTACTAATCACCACCCAAAAAACAAAAAAATACCCAACCCCTGTACTATATCACCTCTTCTAGCACAAACCCCAAAACTCCTCCTCCAAGCACAAATCCTCATTACTAGATTTGAGCAAACCCGTGGATGTTCGGTTCGGTGGGTTCGGCCAAACTTCTGAAAAAAGTCTGGGCTCGGTACCGAACTTGACCCAAACTTTACCCCGAACCCCATTGAATTCAATGGGGACCTGAACGTTTTGGCACAAAAATGACTGTAAAAGAGTCCTGAAAAGTGCTAGAGGGCTGCAAAATGATTTTAGAACAATAATCTGTCCCTTACAGCAACAGCAGGAACCTGACCCTATAGAACTAGGAGATGATTTTAGAACAATAATCTGTCCCTCTAAGCAGTAGACTCTACTTAGTCCAGTCAGATCTTTCTGTAATGAAGGATGAGATCTGCAATCTGTCCCTAAAAGCAGTAGTAGTAGTAATCTCTACCTATCTATCTATCTGCAATCTGTCCCTAAAAGCAGTAGTAGCAGTAATCTCTACCTATCTATCTATCTGCAATCCGTTCCTCACAGCACTGGCAGCATCCTCTCCCTACACCAGTGGTTCTCAACTCCGGTCCTCGGGCCAGGAGGCCAGGTTTGCAGAATAACTGAAATACATCACAGGTGATATCATTTACTGCTCAGTGATTGTAGTGTTCTAGTCTGCATCTCCCCAAGGTAATACTTAAAACCTGGCCTGTTGGTGGGTCCTGAGGACCGGAGTTGAGAACCACTGCCCTACACTAACCTGAGAGCATGTGACATGCAGCACTGTGACTCCAGCCTTATATAGACTCTACCTAGTCCAGTCAGATCTTTCTGTAATGCAGGATGAGATCTGCAATCTGTCCCTAAAAGCAGCAATAGTAGTAATCTCTACCTATCTATCTATCTGCAATCTGACCCTCACAGCACTGGCAGCATACTCTCCCTACACTCCCCAGAGAGCATGTGACATGCAGCACTGTGACTCCAGCTTCATATAGAGGCTGGGTCACACGATGCACTGGCCAATCACAGCCATGCCATTAGTAGGCATGGCTGTGATGGCTTCTAGGGAAAACCAGTGAAATGCTTGTTGATTGACTGCCCTGCAGTTATTTATCATGTGTGATCAAATACCCAAACCCAGAACTCAAACCCAAACTTTTTTTCAAATGTCCGGGTTCGGGTCCAGGTCACGGACACCCCAAAGTTCGGTACGAACCCGAACTTTACAGTTTGGGTTCGCTCAACACTACTCATAACCCATCGCCTCCAAAACACAAATCCCCCTAAATCACCACTCTTAGAACACACACCCAAATTGTTCCTCCTAGAACAATTCTTACCCCCTGCCAACCCCCAAATTCAACCTCCCAACACAAATCCCTGAATCTCCTCAAAGTGCCCCCCCACCTCACATGATACCACAATGCCCAGGGAAACCATCCTTCCTGCCCACCCATTATCCATGCCCTGCTTGGGAAAGAATGAATCATACAGTGAACTGGATTAGGAAAGGGGACAGTTGGCAGTGATAGTGGCAGGGGTTGCATTTTTAATCCAGTGATCACTGGCTATCAAATGCTCTTGCCAAATGGTGATACCAGCTATTTTTAATCACTAGAGTCTTGGGGACAGTTCTGTTTTAAGTTCATGGTCACTGACCACGAACTCATAGAAAAAGGGGGAATGCAGCCAATACAAGGCATGCTGACCAGACTAGCTGGAAATGGTTCAGTGGCAATGAAAGGTTTAAACTATGTCCAGCAGGCTTAAAAGGGGACTTTTGGGTATGTCAGCCTCCTTACTGGAAAAGGGGGAAAAGCCATACATGTCAGTGTATTGACGCTGCTGTAGGGAAAAGATGGGGAAGCTGAAAAACTGCATATAGAGGGTTTAAAGTCAATTAGGAAATTCTCTTTTATTTCTCTTTGCTAGTTTTTTGGGTAATACTCAATTTTCTCTCTTCTTTTTGGTCTAATTATTGGGTTTTTTTTCTTTAATTTTAGTTTGCAATTGATTTGAGGGCAGCAGGTTTGGGATTTATATTCTGAGGTTTTAAATTTCTTTGGGAGGTTGTTTTTATCTTGTGCTGATAAGGCTCAAAGCATAGCAATGTGTGGCTGCTCACCGTCTGCTTTTTAGAGCTGCTTTTTGGTTGCAGCAAGCCACTATATCAGTTGAAACAAAAAAAATAGGTGTAAGAAAAATGTTCTTCTCAACCACTTCACATTATATCATGCACATTCACAGCATCCCCATCCCAATAGTAAAAATAAGAAACACAAAGGCTGATTAGGCCTGTTCTCTCTGATTAAAATGGCCGTTTAACAATGGTTTCCTAATTGTAGTAAAATGCCTATGCATTTTGTCTCTACTACATTTCAACCAACTCTTGCTCATTAAAGCCTCGTACACATGCGCCGATCATCGTACAAATCGGCTCTCAGCTGTTTTGTCTAGCGTACTGATGGCAGTCTAGTAATCGTCCGTTCAAGGCGAATGTAGTGATGTGCTATGAGCGTATAACGAGGAAGTTCAGGTGAATGTGATTTGTGAATTACGAACACAGGTTTACACGACCAAACACTTCCTGGATTAAGAGCATGCGTGTTTGCACTTCCAACTTTTTGTTGCCCAACTTCTGTACACACAAGCTAACATTTGGCCAACACCTTGTTGGCCAACAAAAGTTTTCTAGTCTTGTCAGCCACCTTCTGTTGGACGACAATTGGAAATTGGCTGTCGAAGCGTTCGTACTAACAGTCGGATTATCGGCCAACAGGCTGTTGGACGACTGCTGTTGGCCAACAATCGGACCGTGTGTCTATTCTGCTGCTGATCATTGCTTTATCTGCTTTTAATTCCTAATGATAGTTTATTTGAAATTTTCAACAGCAGAACAGTTTTGTTTCAACAAAAACAACCTGAATTTTTTTTTTTTAAAGGAAATAAGTTAGATGTCATGTCCATAGTAGAGGATACGTTGACAAGAGGGGTTCCCTATCCAACACCCCCCTGGAGTTGATAACAGGGCATAGCAATATGGAGAGTGGCCAGTGGCGGCTGATGAAATTTTAGGATGGGCGGCGCCAGACCCCACCCTTCCTTTTTGACCCCTCCCGCTTCTCATAAGTCCCACCCGCTATAGTTTCCACCCCTTGTGTCAGGAGTATACAGCCCAGCATCACCAGACAGTGGTATACAGCATCACCAGTTAGGAGTATACAGAGTCACCAGATAGCAGTATACAGAGTCACCAGATAGCAGTATACAGAGTCACCATATAGCAGTATACAGAGTCACCATATAGCAGTATACAGAGCCCCAGATAGCAGTATACAGTCACCAGATAGGGTATACAGGGTCCCAAATAGAGGCTACAAAGTCCCAGATAGGGTATACAGAGTCCCAGATTGGGTATACAGTCACCAGATGGGGTATACAGGGTCCCAGATAGGGTATACAGCGTTCCACATAGGGTATACAGAGTTCCAGATAAGGTATACAGGGTCCCAGATAGGGTATACCGGGTCCCAGATAGGGTATACAGGGTCCCAGATAGGTTATACAGAGTCCCAGATAGGGTATACGTCACCAGATAGGGTGTACAGGGTCCCAGATAGGGTTTACAGAGTCCCAGATAGTGTATACAGTCACCAGATAGGGTATGCAGGGTCCCAGATAGGGTATACAGTCACCAGATAGGGGTATACAAGGTCCCAGATAGGGTATACAGATCCCAGATAGCGTAAACATGGCCCCAGATAGGGTATACAGGGTCGCAGATAGGGTATACATGGTCCCAGATAGGGTATACATGGTCCCAGATAGGGTATACAGAGCCCCATGTAGGGTATACAGTCACCAGATAGGGCATAGAGAGCCCCAGATAGGGTATACTGGGTCCTAGATAGTGTATACAGTCACCAGGTAGGGGTTTGTGGTGGTTCATGCTCCATGCAGAATATTGCACATAGTACGTCATAGGAAGCTCCGTGCAGAGTATTGCACATAGTATATCATAGGACACTCCATGCAGAATATTGAACATAGTATATCATAGGCAGTTCCATGCAGAGTATTGCACATAGTATATCATAGGAAACTCCATGCAGAATATTGCACATAGTATATCATAGTAAACTCCATGCAGAATATTGTACACAGTATATCATAGGCAGCTCCATGCAGAGTATTGAACATTGTATATCATAGGAAACTCCATGCAGAGAATTGCACAAAGTATATCATAGGAAACTCCATGCAGTGTATTGCACAAAGTATATCATAGGAAACTCCATGCAGATTATTGCACATAGTAATTAATAGGCAGCTCCATGCAGAGTATTGCACACTGTTTATCATAGGAAACTCCATGCAGAGTATTGCACAAAGTATATCATAGGAAACTCCATGCAGTGTATTGCACAAAGTATATCATAGAAAGCTCCATGCAGAATATTGCACATAGTAATTCATAGGAAGCTACATGCAGAGTATTGCACATAGTAATTCATAGGAAGCTCCATGCAGATTATTGCGCATAGTATATCATAGGAAACTCCATGCAGAATATTGCGCATAGTATATCATAGGAAACTCCATGCAGTGTATTGCACGAAGTATATCATAGGAAGTTCCATGCAGAATATTGCACATAGTAATTCATAGGAAGCTACATGCAGAGTATTGCACATAGTATATCATAGGAAACTCCATGCAGAATATTGCACATAGTATATCATAGGAAGCTCCATGCAGACTATTGCACATAGTAATTCATAGGAAGCTCCATGCAGAATATTGCACATAGTACATCATAGGAAGCTCCATGCAGAATATTGCACATAGTATATCATAGGAAACTGCGTGTAGTGTATTGCACATAGTAATTCATAGGAAGCTCCATGCAGAGTATTGCACATAGTATATCATAGGAAACTCCATGCAGAATATTGCACATAGTAATTCATAGGAAGATCCATGTAGAATATTGCACATAGTATAACATAGGAAGCTCCATGCAGAGTATTTCACATAGTATATCATAGGAAACTCCATGCAGAATATTGCACATAGTATATCATAGGAAACTCCATGCAGAGTATTGCACATAGTAATTCATAGGAAGCTCCATGCAGAGTATTGCACATAGTATATCATAGGAAACTCCAAGCAGAATATTGCACATAGTAATTCATAGGAAACTCCATGCAGAGTATTTCAAATAGTAATTCATAGGAAGCTCCATGCAGAATATTGCACATTTTATATCATAGGAAACTCCCTGCAACATATTGCACATAGTAATTCATAAGAAGCTCCATGCAGAGAATTGCACATAGTAATTCATAGGAAGCTCCATGCAGAATATTGCACTTAGTAATTAGTGTAATACAGTCACCATATAGGGGTTCGCAACAGCCCTACCCCCCCCCACACGCGGCAGCCCCTCTGGCGGCCCCCCTCCGAAGTCGGGGCAAGTCCCGCCCTTACCCCATCTAATAGGCAGGCAGGAGTGTTGCAGAGTTCGGCATGTGGCCAGCAGCTGTTTATATGCAGAGACAGCACTTGCGGGTGAGCGTGCTTGAGCCTGGAGCCTTCTCTCTCCAGTCTCCATGGCCGGAAGTGACGCCGAGGCTCCTCCGAGATCAATCTATTGGACGGCGGTGATTTATTGACAGTACCAGGAGCCAATAGGTGGCTTGAGGCGCAGAGCAAATCGTCTCAAGGCAGGATTAAACCCTGCCATTGAAGCATGACGCCTGCAATCATGTGATTGCAACGACGTCACGCTTCCCATAGTGCACTGTGTCTGGCGCCTGAACACAGTGCACTATGTTAATTTAAACAAACTTTTTTTTTTTAAAGGGGACATTTTTTTTGGGGGGGGGGCCGAGCCCCGGTGCCCCCTATAGGAGTGGCATAGGTGCCTTTGATGGGTCCAGTTGACCTGAGGGAAAGCTGGTTACTGCTGGGATGCTGTGGATGAACAGACTGGATCTGATGCAGAATGCAGGCACACAGGGGTGGAGCACATGAACCCACAGATGTGGGAAGCAAGCCATAGTGACAAAACAGAATTATCAACAGCTGGGCAGCAGCAGCACCAAATCAGCAGACAGAAGCAAGGTCAGAAGCCAGGCAGGGGCTTATTTCAGACAGGCAATAGAGGTACTTAATTAGCGGGTCGCATGTGGCAAGCTCTGTGATCACAGATTCTATGAGACTCGACTGATCACAGATTGGAGTAAGGGGCTGATTCTGGCCCCTTACCATGTGATCAGCTGTCAGGCAATGACAGCTGATCATGTGATGTAAACAGAAGATCGGTAATCTGTATTTTTTTTCCTCATGCTGTCAGCGTGAGAGGAAAAAAAAGCAGATCGAGGCTCCTGTCACAG
>BLSH010515155.1:154374-165602 GCA_018402905.1 Glandirana rugosa
ACGGCCGTGAGGAGTATAGGGGATTACACCTGTTTTGTATTTTTCTAGTTTTAGACTCACGTCGCAAGGGGGAGACAGATGAAGGACTATTATTATGTAAGTATATGTTAAGTACACGTTTTTAGGAGATTCAAACACGTTTAATCACGGACATTTGTTATATTGTTTCACGAGGACACGTATTTAATAGGATACTCACGGTGATTCTAACTACTGTGAGAGTACATAATATGTCCCACCCGGTAAATATACCTATGTGGAATTATTTTACCCTTACCAACCACTATAATTGAAGGACAAACACCGTGTAATCAAAAATGGCCAACTTCAAAATTGCCGCCATGGTCACCACCCATCTTGAAAAGTTTCCCCCCTCACATATACTAATGTGCCACAAACAGGAAGTTAATATCACCAACCATTCCCATTTTATTAAGGTGTATCCATATAAATGGCCCTGGGACTATAATATATGAGAGTGTCATCAATCTTAGTGGCACTCATAGGATAATTTATGCACAGGAGCACTTTGTTATATTGTTTACAGGCACTAATTTGCACAAACTTAGAGGATTTTTGCACATGAATTGTATATGAATGTATTATTATCAGGAAGTAGACAGAGGGGGAACGCTGCACTCAGATTTTGATCTTTTTATGTTTTGTCCACATTAGGGGATATGAGGAGTGCCGGCAGATAAATAGGTGTATTTTATAGCAGCTCACAAGGTTTTTTACAAAAAAAAGGCTGAGAGCTAACCAAAATATTACAGGGATCAAAATAAAGGGACGTCACAACAAATTAGCAGAGTACACTGACAATATTTTACTAGTTTTTAACCAACCCCATAACCGCAATTCCGAATCTACTGAAAGACTTTAATTTATTTAAGACTCTTTCTAATCTCCGAATTAATTTTTCAAAATTAGGGCGCTTAACATAACAATGCCCCACTCTTTGGTAACTCAATGCCAACATAATTTTCCCTTTGGCTGGGAATCGTCAGCTATCACGCATCTTGGAATCCAACTCCCGACCAATTTGTCTGAACTTTATTCCAGGAACTTTATCCCAATACAGTAAAACCTGAAAAAATGGGCCAAGGGCCAGTGTTCCTGGTTCATAAGAGCGGCCATCATCAAGATGAACGCTCTCCCAAGAATACTCTACTTCCTACAGACTCTGCCAATTAAAATCCCACCAGCGTTCTTTGCTTCTTACAAACGGATTTGTAGAGATTTCATTTGGCTAACCAAACATCCGCGATTGGGATGGGAGGGCCTGGTGACCCCAAAACTGAAGGGAGGGATAGGCCTCCCTGATCTAACCAAATATTACTGGTCATGTCATCTGGCTAGAATGGTCGACTGGCACCTTCATACGCATACTAAAGATTGCACTAAAATCGAAAACTCATTCTCTCTAGTCCCACTTAGCCATCAGTCATGGATTGAATTGCGCCTAACCCCAAAAGAGAGTGTCTCTCACCCCATGATCGGCCCTACACTGCATAGATTTAGAACGGCATGCAAAAATATGAACCTGGCATCCACCCCCAGCCCTCTACCCCCAATTGAGGGAAATCCGGGGTTTCCTCCTGGCCTTCTTGACCAAACTTCCACCCACTCTAACCAAAACACAGTCATCAGGGCCGAAAACTTCTTTGAAAGAGGGAAGCTCTTACAATGCAAAGAGATTGCATCTAAATTCCACTACCGATCCATCCCCTTTTTTAAATATTTACAGATTAGATACTTCATACTAAGTATTAATTCACTGTCCAGGGACCGTACGCCCTTTGAATCAATCTGCTCCAGATCAGAACCTCAGACACATGTAATATCTGATCTATACTCTATCATGTTTGCGGACCGAGATGCAAAAATAAGCAAAACGAGACAATAATGGGAAAACAAACTAGCTGTAGACATCTCAGAAGAAGATTGGGACCATATATACTACCATGTCCATAAAGGGTCACTGAATGTGTCAACACAAGAGAATGTATTCAAAATATTGTCCAGGTGGTATAGAACACCTGACAAGCTCCACAAGATCTATCCTAGTGTCTCTTCACTATGCTGGAGATGCAACACAGCTCAGGGCTCTCTCTCCTCCACATATATTGGGACTGTCCTCTGATACAGCCCTTTTGGAGGGAAGTACGCCAACTCATTACTAAAATTACGACCTATACACCCGATTACACACCAGCGCACTTTCTCCTCCATCACACATCCATTCCCCAATCAACTTACAGAAAATCTCTGACTTTACATCTGATTAATGTGGCAAAAATGTGTATCCCCATTCACTGGAAGGAAATCACCCCCCTACTACTGCCAAATGGCTCCAACGTATAGCCAAAATGGTAGAAAGGGCACGCCCCCCAGAAAATGGCCTATATTAACACCCGTACAAGTACATAGAGTGACACACTCAGGTAATACGTATTAGGGTTCTGTATGTCAGTCACTAACAGGGACACGTTCTGGAAGAGATCTCAGTGATCTGATAACTTTAGGTGTTACCTCAGTTTATACACCTACATATGGAGGATGGACAAGACTTGCTACTCTCTACATGCACTGTTGGGCAGGTGAGGGGGATGACAGAGTGAGGATGGGATGGGTTTGCCCCCACCCTTCCACAGAATGTTCCCAATGAGGTGGAGGGGTGGACTGAAGGTACACCCGGGCCTCCTGGCAAAGCCTAATAAAACATTGCATGTTTGATAGCATATCTCCTCAGATGCCAAATGATTTTGGTTTTCTAAAAGTTCATGTTGACTGACCTTGATTGTAAGTTGTCGCTTACATCACCATGTTAATGGATAATGTATGTACCTACTCTGAAAAGTATGTAAAACCTGTGTTTTTGCCAAACCTTAATAAAAATATTGAAACACTTAAAGTACCCAATTATTAAGTGACAGTACCTCACTGCCACGTAGACCCTTAGATTATCTACTATAGATAGTCTGTAAGTCTGAGCAGAATGCAGGGTGGGCATCCTTCAGAGGCTCCGGCCAGTCAGTGATAAGGACCAGTTCCACCTACAAGGACCTGAACAGTACCAGTCATCTCTCAATGGTGTGTAGAAAGCAGAGTTTCTGATTTGGATATGGAACGGGAATTCCCACTTGTATGTGGCAGTTGCCTATTGAGTGACTAGTAGCGATCACATGGTTCTTCTCATGTACAGAGTCAGGTAAGAGGTGGATATTCACACCATCATAATTTATGGGGCCTGCTCACCAGGCTCTATGCATTATTTCTGGTTTCTAGTTGTAAAAATGAACCCTCAAAGGATGTCCCTTGGCTGATCTATGTTATTAGTACACAGTTCTGGTGAACAGTGCACTCTATCTAATTCTATTTCTTTAGCTGGTGGTCTGCCCAGAACAGAGTTCCTGTCTGGTGATAGTCTTCGGGATGCCGCTTAGTGTAATGTTATTCCTGTAATATTAGGTCTTATCATCCATCCTGAGCTTGTATTGGTAGGTGGTCTATGTGAGTGTCATCACTTTGCATTCTGTTTTAGTCACATGCAGGTGGAGCTCACCAAATTCTTTTCTGAGTGCCCCCTCAATTCTGACTTCCCAGGTGCCATGGTCCTCTTTTGTTGGAAGAATTTGAATGTAAGTTCACGTTAGGAGAACTTGTCACAGTTCTCTGATGTCCTGATATTGATAAAGGGGTTTCTGTGTTTCAGAGCTGTCAGATCACATCTGGGTTTTCAGAGCTTGAAGATCTGGTGGGGGTATGAGTGAGTCAGGTGGCTGTTTAGTCAGGACTGGCAGACAGGGGTCCATAGTGGGTTGGCTTTTCTGAGAGCCTCATTTGAATGCTGCTATGCCTGATTTTGTCTGAGTAGTCTTAGGAGATCCTGCAGATAAATGGCAAAATAGTGCCTAGGGTGGCCATATGCTATTCAATTTTCTTGTACAATTTTCCTTTAGATCACTGGTAGGCAACCTTAAAGAGGTGGAGACCTACCTGAACAACATGGGAAAAGTCAAAGATCACTGGGCACAGTTTTACCAGGTGCTGCCTCCTCACACGGGATTTAAACCTCTATTTGCCATATTACCATGTTGCAATCACATGCATTGCACGGCAATCATGGGTTTAAATCAGGTGGTGAGGAGGCAACATGTCTCCTCCTCAACACTTGTCAAACACACTCGGAGCACTTTTCAGAGGAGCAGCAGTGCCTGGATGCCTAGTTGCATTCAGCAGCGGCACCCTTAGGCCTCGTTCTTGTGTACAGCTGGGGGGTGGTCAAACCCTGCAGTTGAGTCATGGTTTTGCCAACCCCAATCCCCACCCCTTTAGTTGCTGAGGCCAAAGGTGTACACGTGCCACAACAGGACTTAAACCCCCTGTTGCTTTTGTTGGGTGCTACCGCCAACCAATCACGACCCATTCAGGTAAATGGGGCCACTCTGCAAGCTCCCCAGAACTGCATGCTTCTGTGGGGTCCAAGGGGTAAAGCAGATGGTGAGAAAGCAACACAATCCTGTTTGCTTTAATCCCCTGTTTGCTGTACTGCACAAGGTTGCAGGGCACTTGCAGAGCAACCTCATTCACTTGAATGAATCATGCTTGGCAGGTGCTACACCCACCAACCAGGACTCATAACTCCTGCTGGAGCTGTGACATGTGTACACCCCTGGCCACTGCAGCTAAAGGGGGAGCGGTTGGGGCGGGGGTGATAAAAACATGTTTTAACCCCTTCCCGTCGGTAGGACGTCCATGGACGTACTGGACTTTGAGAGGTGATATCTGAACGATTCCAGCAGATACAGGCATGATTCAGATATCATTCTTTCTGGCCGGTGATTCCCTACACCATAAGAATGATCATAGCGGCAGTTCAGCCACTTGATCGTTCTTATAGGCAGTGGGAGGGGACGTCCCCCCACTCTCGCCGCCATTCGGTGCTTCTCCCGGGCCGCCCGTACGATCGGCGGCAGGGAGAAGAGATCCGTCACCACTGGATGATTGTCAGGAAGATGACTGATGACCATCTGGTCACCCGTCATCTCTATGACCCTCGGAGGCCCGGGCGTGACATTATGACGTCACGTCCGGGCCGGCTTTAGTAAGCAAAGCCGTGATCAGGGCTGGAAAGGCCGGGATCGGAATTTTTTTTTCTGATCTCGGTCTTTCCAGCCTGCAGGAGAGATGTGAGGTCATATTGACCCCATATATTTCCATAAAGAGGACCTGTCACGCACCATTCCTATTACATTCCTGCAGTGTAAAAATAAAAAAAATAAAAGTAAAATAAATAATAATAATAAAAAAAATTAAAGTCCCCCGTCCCCTCGTACTCGCGTGCAGAAGCGAACGCATACGTAAGCCCCGCCCACATATGTAGCCGGTGTTCAAACCACACATGTGAGGTATCGCTGCGTGCATTAGAGTGAGAGCAACAATTCTAGTACTAGACCTCCTCTGTAACTCTAAAAATGTAACATGTAAAAATGTTTAAAGCGTCGCCTGTGGAGATTTTTAAGTACCAAAGTTTGGCGCAATTCCACGAGTGTTCGCAATTTTAAAGCGTGACATGTTGGGTATCAATTTACTCGTTGTAACATCCTCTTTTACAACATACAACAAAATTGGGCTAACTTTACTGTTTTGTATTTTTTTTATTCACTAAACTGTTTCTTTTCCAAAAAAAAAAAGCGTTTGAAAAATTCCTGCGCAAATATCGTGTGATATAAAAAGTTACAATGATCGCCATTTTATTCCCTAGAGTCTCTGCTAAAAAACATATATAATTTTTGGGGGTTCTGAGTAATTTTCTAGCAAAAAAATGATGATTTTTACATGCAGGAGAGGAGTGCCAGAAATGACCCGGATATGAAGTGGTTAACTATGGGGTTTTAGCACACCCCAAACTGCAAATGTAATTGAACCCTTACTGTTCTGAGCCCCCTATGAGGCTGCTTTCACACTAATGTGCTGAAGTTTACCTACATCTACAACTTTCCTGTGTTAGCTGCACTTTGTCATAGACTTCTATCATATCCTGCAGGTGTGTTGCACTTTCAGAAACTTAACAAAAAAACCCACAGGATATAATAGAAGTCTATAACTAAGTGCAGCAAACCCGCAAAAACCCTGCAGGTACAGTGCACTGCATCAGTGGCGTTGGGAAACCGCAGCGCATCAGTGTGAAAGCGGCCCTATACCAATATGCCCAGTGTATTGCTTCACACTGACCAGAGGATCTGTTATTTCCTGCTGCTGGCACCACTCTAGAGACTGCTAGCAGGGATAAGTGATGAAATACAGAAGGCATCACTCTGCATGGGACAGGAGCCTGCACTAAAGAGGAGGCATTAGCTTATGCTGCTCTTGCTCCCTAGTACAGCTTCAACTTTACAAGTAGTCCCTCTGCATTGCACTCTGTTTAATGCTCTGGGATGGTGGGTCAGCAAGCCCTTACCACGATCTACCAGTTATCTGCCCACCATCTACTGGTTCTGACCCCCCGCTTTACATTTACTAAAACCATATAGTATGAGATCAAACCGAAACATTTTCAAATTGTATGCAATCAGGCAGGACCTTGCACTACATAGTTGAATGTAAATCTGAAGGAAATTGAATAAGAAAATTGTATAATGTATGGCCAGCCTTAGGCTGTGTGTTTGAGGGCTCCAGGTGTCCTCTGTGACTTTTTGCCCTTAGACATAGGTGAATTTGCAGGCTGGGGTTAAGTAACCCTCTAAAATAGTTCCCATCAAGTACAGAGTATTACAGCTTGTATCTACTTTCTGCTGTGTTCAGTCATGCCCCCATTTGTGGGTCTAATAAACTTTCTCAACTCTTGTAATAAAAATGGTGCCAGGATGGATCATTCAGAAGTGCACTTTACCTAGATTAAATGCCTAAAAATGTCATTACTACTCTAAACAGCAATGGTTCCCATTATTTTACTAACATTATTTTACCCAGCAAACAGTAACCGTCTAGATATAAAATATTCCTATTATGCCATTATAATGCAATTTCACGTTTTAGCATGCAAGCTTTTATGGATATACTATCTTTTGTTTGTTACACACTGCACTGTAAAACTTTTTGGAAGAATTTGATTTTTTCTTTTATTTGCAAGGCAGGGAAGGTTTTCAACAATTCTGTATGTTTCCTTGACATTTGTTAGTAACTAAACAGATTTCTAAAAGTTGCAGGTGCTTGCATTCAAGACAATTGCTTGAAGGTCTTAGAAAGTTTTCCTTTTGTATGATGTGCAAATGAATGTACGCAATATGAATCATTCTAATCAGCATTCCATGAAAGCCACCTGCTCAAAGCAAAAAAAAAAAAGAAGTAAACAAACACAAACTCTATGGAATTAAATTTTTTTTATATAAAATGTTTAATTTCCCTTAATGTATAATATTTATGATAAGTGGACTTTATGTATTGTAATAATTTTGGCTGAACTTTAATATATATATATATACATATATATATATATATATATATATATATATATATATATGGTAAAGTTTAGGGGTTGTTTAGCTTAAGTGTCGAGCCTACCAGTGAGCTGAGTCCACACCAGTTGTGCCATTTAAGGGCTTGTTTGCCCACTTTTATTAAAAAGTCCAATTTTAGAACAGTTGCCCACGCAGGGGTTTCAGCTTTCCACAGCAACAATGTAAATGAAAAAAAGGCTGAGCCACCTGGCTCTCTTTAGCAGCACCACTGCTCAGGCTTTATGCTTCGGCCCTCTTGACCATATAACAGAGTTCCTGTACAAACTCTGTACCTCAGTTAGCACTCTTTTCCAGCTTCCTTGCTGTTCCAGCCCACAGCCTTGGGCCCTCCGTCTGCTCTGACAGACTGTACCGCGCAGACATGTATGCTTCTCCATTGCACACCTGGACTCCTTGGGAGGGTGGAGCCCAGAACCCTATTCCTGTCTCTACTATCAGCCCAGAACCCACCTGAACAATCAAACTCCTGGCTGTTCCAAAAAACCCGTTCCCAGGATTGGAGATTTCCTCCCACTCAGATTGCTGTGAAATCTCCAGGCTCCAGGTCTCCAAATGGATTTTACAAACCTTGGAGGAAACTGACAGAACAGATTCCTCCACATTAAATAATAATCCTGGAGCCCCTCAAGCTGTCTGGTTGACAATACTGGGTGGCAAACACCATGACAGGGAACCGTAGTGTCACTATATATATATATATATATATATATATATATATATATATATATATATATATTATGTGTGTGTGTGTGCGTGTGTTATAAAATAAATGAGCTACATATTGCCCAATTAAAGTTATTTAAAAATATAGTTTGATTTGAGGCCCTTTCAGACCTACGTGGTGTGGTAACATGAATTTTACTTTGCATTACCACATTAAATAGTAACATATGGCACTTTGGAATAATACCCCAATGCACAAGCATAGCAGCTTACAACAGAGGGATATATTCAATAGATAATGGGGGTGCCTTAGCACACATTTGAAGTCATGAGAATAATATACCAGTAGGCCATCAACCCAAATACATAGCACAAAATAATATGAAGAGACAAAGCGGATGTTCTAAGGCTGACCTTTAAATGATTGTCTAATTACACCAAAAATCTTTTACATAAAAATGCATAACTTTTACTGTACAATGGTTAAAAACATCCTAAAAGCATAAATGGATCCACATATCTATAAAAATCAAAAACCAATAAGGAAACTAGGGATGGGCCCCTGGTTCGAGGCAAACATATGTTCGACTCGAACATCGGGGGTTCTCCTGTTGGGCGGATGTCAAACATTATGGGGCATCTGCGGGAAACTCGAGCGCCCCATAATGCAGTGAAATTGTGGAGAAATGCCACCCGCTGATTGGCCAAAGCATACACATGAACTGCATGCTTTGACCAATCACAGCACACTCTGCTGTGAGAGCCATGATTGGCCAAAGTCCATTCAGGCAGTGTAAGAATATATATATATATATATATATATATATATATATATATATAGTGTATATATACAGCATCTCACAAAAGTGAGTACACCCCTCCCATTTTTGTAAATATTTTATTATATCATTTCATGTGACAACATTGAAGAAATTACACTTTGCTGCAATGTAAATTAGTGAGTATACAATTTGTATAACAGTGTCAATTTTCTGTACCCTCAAAATAACTCAACACACACCCATTGATGTCTAAACCACTGGCAACAAAAGTAAGTACACCCCTAAGTGAAAATGTTCAAATTGGTCCCAATTAGCCATTTTCCCTCCCCTGTGTCATGTGACTCAATAGTGTTACAAGGTCTCAGGTGTGAATGGGGAGCAGGTGTGATACATTTGGTGTTATCGCTCTCCAGCTCTCATGCTGGTCACTGGAAGTTCAACATGGCCCCTCATGACAAAGAACTCTCTGAGGATCTGAAAAAAAATAAATTTTGCTCTACATAAAGATGACCTAGGCTATAAGAAGATTGCCCAGACCCTGAAACTAAGCTGCAGCACGGTGGCCAAGACCATACAGTGGTTTAACAGGACAAGCTCCACTCAGGACAGGCCTCGCCATGGTCAACTGGTCAACCAAAGAAGTTGAGTGAGGTTGAGACAACCACTGCCTTGCTAAAGAAGCTGAGAGTACACTCCACACATTTTTGTAAATATTTTATTATATCTTTTCACGACAACACTGAAGAAATTACACTTTGCTACAATGTAAACCAGTGAGTGTACAGCTTGTATAACAGTGTAAATTTGCTGTCCTCTCAAAATAACACACAGCCATTAATGTCTAAACCGCTGGCAACAAAAGTGAGTATACCCCTAAGTGAAACTGTCTAAATTGGGCCCAAAGTGTCAATATTTTGTGTGGCCACCATTATTTTCCAGCTCTGCCTTAACCCTCTTGGGTATGGAGTTCACCAGAGCTTCACAGGTTGCCACTGGAGTCCTCTTCCACTCCTCCATGATGACATCATGCAGCTGGTGGATAATTAGAGACCTTGCACTCCTCCACCTTCCATTTGAGGATGCCCCAAAAATAATAGGGTTTAGGTCTGGAGACATGCTTGGCCAGTCCATCACCTTTATCCTCAGCTTCTTTAGCAAGGCAGTGGTCATCTTGAAGGTGTGCTGGGGTCTTTATCATGTTGGAATACTGCCCTGTGGCCCAGTCTCTGTAGGGAGGGGATCATGCTCTGCTTCAGTATGTCACAGTACATGTTGGCACTCATGGTTCCCTCAATGAACTGCCAGCAGCAGGGATGGGCTTTATGTTCTGGTCGAGCGTGAGTTCAACCAGAACATTTGCTGTTCATTTGTTCAGGAAAACCCAAACATTATGGGGCATTCGTGACAATTTCACGCGCCCCATAATGTTTTCAAATGGCGGTGGAATGCCGCCCGCTGATTGGCCAAAGCATGCACATGACCTGCATGCTTTGGCCAATCAGCGGACAGCCTGCTGTGAGAGCTTTTATTGGCTAAAGGCAGGATGCCTTTAGCCAATCACTGCACAGCAGTCTCAATTCACACACCCAACGCTACAGTATATAAAGCTGCTTGTACAGCGGCTCTATGTAGTGTGTCAGCGTTGTTTGTTAGTGAGAGAGTGTAGGTTCCCGAATATGGGCAGTTTAGATAGCTAGTTTTCAAAAGATGTTAAAAAAAGAAAAAAAAATCCAAAAAATAGATAGCTAACTAGATAGATAGTTAGAAATCTAAAATCTGTCTGTTAGTGCAGACAGGTTAGTGTAGGGAAAAAAAAATATATATATTAGGGAAAATTGTTTTCATACTTACCGTAATTTTCCTTTCCTGGATCCTCCTCATGTCAGCCTACTATGGGTCAGCTCCGCCCCCTCTGACCCCTTCAGGACAACCTCTTTCCAAGCCTATAAGAGGCGGCTGTCTACCCATATGCAGTGTTCAGTTTACCCACCTCGTGATGGACTTTGGGTGGGAGTTCCTTGGCTGACATGAGGAGGATCCAGGAAAGGAAAATTACGGTAAATATGAAAACAATTTTCCCTATTCCTGGACCTCCTCATGTCAGCCTACTATGGTACTCCTCCTAGGTCCTTTCCTTTTAATGCCATTCATACTTTTGTTAAAAGGGATTATATATATAAAAAAAAAGGGATGTGATTGGACAGACGTGATTGTCTGTCTAAAATCTAAAGATTGATAGATAGATCAATCGATAGATAAA
>BLSH010515155.1:200118-211014 GCA_018402905.1 Glandirana rugosa
TCTAAAGCAAGGTTTTTGACGCCTCTACAGATGTCCTGGTATCGTACACTCTGTCCCACGGGTGGACAGGTGTGAGAGAGGTCGTCTCCAAACTTAACCAAAATCTCTTGAAGTTCTCTAAAACCAATTCAAACCTCTGCTGGAGAGAGTGTGGACAGGTGGGCACCCTGTCTCACATGCTATGGTCCTGTAGACATCTCCGCAGTTTTTGGAACGAAATCTTCAAGCTCGTATCTAGCATCACAGGCAACTTTGTTAAACCTAATATAGAACAAGCAATTTTAGGCATTAATATTTCTCAAATTCATGTCTCTTTAAGACCAATTACCATGCATATCCTTATGGCTGCTCGCTCAGCAATAATGAGAAAGTGGAAATCTAAAGACATCCCCCTTATTAGCGAAGTTATCAGAACTGTTAATGATATTTCGCAACTGGAAAGGGTCCTGGCATACAGAGAAGGAAGAGTAGAAAAGTTCCACTCAGACTGGTCATTGTGGCCTCAGAAAGTTTGATTGTTCCCTACTACCCAGGCAATATATGATGATCAAAGATCTACAGTTACGCAGACCTCTGCTGTTCTGTGGGGTCCTGCCCGGGGGCTTGGCTGGCCCTGACCTGCAGTTTGTTCCCGGCTGGGGCGGGTTGGGGGTGGCCTGCGGCTGAGCAGGACTCTCAGGGATGTTGATCCTGGAGGATCTAATTCAAAAATGCAAATACTCTATTACACCGCGCCCCATATATTTCTGAGACATATCAGAAGGTTGGAGGCTGTTACTTATATTGTTACATTGTGTTTGTTGTTGAAGCTAATTTATCTCATTTTTGGCAATGCACTGTGATGATGTGGTGATTGAGTGTAGTGGCTCGCCTCTGGGCCTCCTCTTGGCCCATTAGAGGTGCGGAGGCTCTGGGGCGACTACCGCCATAACCTGCATATTGAAACCAATTTTATTATGGTGTATATAACTCTAGTATGTGCCTGACTATTTCCCACTGCCTTAATTCACTTGTATTATTCCTGATTGCTTTACATACCTGTTTGTCGCCTGTATTTTGATACTTTTTTCAATAAAAACTATTGAATTAAAAATATATATCACGTAGTGACCAAAATTTTAAAAAAATATGTAACGTGACTAAAGTGCTTGGAAAGTTATAATAGTGCTCCAAAACGATCCACTGTGCTTGGTGACAGCCCCCACATGTAGCCCCATTCACCAGAAATCGTGGACCCCTAGCTTTTCAGTCTAGGGGTCAAACAGGCTAGGTACTGGTGATGGCAGGAACGTGACCCCCGGCAAAGATAGAGGTGATATTCCAAACACGAAAAATGCGTTTCGCTCCCCCCATAGAGCGTCATCAGGGACTTCCGTGGTGACGCTCTATGGGATGAGCGAAATGCGTTGACATAATTTCCGGTTCTTCGCACTCAACGATGTCACTTCAGTCTGCGGTGGAACGCACGCTGTCCAGACGCCATAGATCAATGTGTTTTTGCTTGTTGTCCTGCATCTTCCTGAAAGTAGGCTTTTTATTTGCGCCATAAAAGTGGTTTTAATAGTACTTCACTATGAGTTTTTTTCTATCTCATTGAGGAACATTGGAGTAGAAGTAACAGGCCATTTCGTGTTTGGATGATCATCTCTATCCTTGCCGAGGGTCACGTTCCTGCCACCACCAGTACCTAGCCAGTTTGATCCCTAGACTGAAAAGCTAGGGGTCCACAATTTCTGGTGAGTGGGGCCACATGTGGGGGTTGTCACCAAGCACATTGGATCGTTTTAGAGCACTATTATCACTTTCCAAACATTTTAGTCACTTTACATATTTTTTTTAACTTTTCGTCACTACGTGATATATATTTTTGCACATTTTTGCACTCAAGATGGATGATTGTTTATATCTACCTTTATTATTGTATTAAGGATTTATTTCTTTTTTTATGTTTGTTTTACTATCATGACTTATACTTATTGTTGATCACAATACTATAGTTCACAGTCCATTGTGGATACATTATCAGAGGGGTTGGGGCAGCTTTATTTGTATTGTAACATGGCGGGGATGTACTTGCGGTATGGAATCAGTATTGCCTTTTATGTAAGGACAATGGTCTGTAAGCTTTCTGTCATTTCTGATCCATGTGGCAGAAACCCACAGCTATATTCCTTTGTGCATAATTTACCCTTTAATGGAACAGTAGTACAATCACTATGAAATATAGTTCATAGAGCTATATTTAATAGTGATTCATTGTAATGGCAGTTCTGACTTTGCATGTGTGGCGTTTTTGCCAGAAAGCCTCTGTGAGATAACGTGTTGATTTCAATGAGAGCCATGTTTCCACATGGCTTTCATTGTTATCTCCATCTCCACCCACCCAATGGCTGTGACTCATCCAGGCGGGCCGGCCATTCCACATGCATGCACGCCTCTTTTATTGTATCGTTTGAATATAAACAAGTGTGTCATTGGTTGTTATTTTGTATTGAGCTCATGTCATGTGACTGTGCCTTGGAGTCTGATTGGCTGATTGTGAAGCCACTAAGTCCTTTTGTTATCCCTGTCTGATTGCTATAAATTAAACCAGCAAGCATTGCTAGTGAGGACTGATGGATGAGCTTGCAATGTGAGAACAGCTATTGTGTCTGTCTTTCTTGCTTCAACATGAGTGCAATAAAATGCATTATGCAAAAGAGCTGAAAAGTGCGCTTATTAGCGCAAGTGAAATATAATGCACACAAGGTATCATAATTTCGCTAACAACATCATGCAATCAAAATAACAAAATACCAAATTCTCTACTGTATAAGAAAAAAAATTGATGCAAAACATGTAAAAATGTTTTCAGTTAAACAGCTACAGGGCACAGCTTTGTTATAAACTACTTTCAGACTTGTGCAAAAATTAACCTAGGAGAGGGGCGTGGCCAGTGTGCAAAGAGTGTGGTCACTTAATCTCAGAGCACTGCCGAGAAGACAACTGCCGGGGCAAACCGCAGCATTCCTGAGCACCAAGGAGCGACGATTTTGGGGCACCAGAGCTGCGAGCATACCTGGGGAACATGTCAAAGCGCAGGAAGGATCAGAGGGAAACCGGGTCGGATGCCAGATTTCTTCTCCCCATCGGTCTGGCGAGGAGGACAAGATGGCGCCGGCAGCTCACAAGCCTCACCACATGGCCCCACAAAGGGGAAAGTGGATACAGGCCCAGGTAATAAGGGATCGCACCCCAAGGACTCAAATGGCTACTATAATGACTTCTGGGCCTCATCCACCTCCACAAACCCCTCCAAAACAAAGCTCAAAATGTCGCAAATATCTGACACCCCATCAGAACTGCATGCATCTACTCAATCCATGGATGACGTGAGAGAACTGCATGATTCCATAATGGTCTTTCCAACAAATGATCAGCCACTCCTAGATACAAATCTAAAGGACATGTTGGTATCATTAAGAAGCACGATCCACACGCATATCATGTCATTAATGCAAGAATTTAAGTCTGAAATCAGTGAAGTCAGTGATAAAGTTCTACACATTGAAAACAAAATGAGAGATTTTGCCACAACATTTAACCACTTCAGCCCCAGAAGGTTGTACCCCTTAATAACTGAACAATGTTTTGTGATAAGGCACTACACCAATTTAACTGACAATTGCGTGGTCGTGCAACGCTGTACCTAAATAATATTGATGTCCTTTTTTGCACACAAATAAAGATTTCTTTTGGTGGTATTGATCACCTTTGTGGTTTTTTTTTTGCGCTATAAACAAAAAAGACTGTCAATTTTGAAAAAAAAACAATATTTTTTTATTTTCTGCTATAAAACATAACCAATATATATATATTTTAAATCAAATTTCTAAATCAATTTATTCCAATATGTATTCTGCTACATATTTTTGGCTAAAAAACCCCAATAAATGTATATTGATTGGTTTGTGCAAAAGTTATAGCGTCTACAAAAGAGGGGATAGATTTATGGCATTTTTATTATTTATTTTCTTTTACTAGTAATGGTAGTGATTAGTGATTTTTAGAGGGGCTGTGACATTGCAGTGGACAGATCGCACACCTAACTTACATTTTTGACACTTTTTTAGGAACCAGAGACATTATTACAGTGATCAGTGCTAAAAATATGCATGGACATTATACCAATGACACTGGCAGGGAAGGGGTTAACATCAGGGACAAGCAAGCTGTTCGATTCTGCATAGCAGAAAGACAAGATCTCTATGTCATCTTCTGTCAGAATGTAGATCTACCTTATTTACTTTGGCAGATCCAGGTTGTGTCTCTGTGGGTAATGATCTTGGGCAGCTGGCAGACATTGAGTAGACTGGACATTCTGATTGGATCCCCTGCTGGCCAATCGGGGAGCACATGCACCCACAGAAGCTAGTGCATGAATCACTGTACCGATACAGTAGAACTGCGGTGGGTGGTCGGAAAGTGGTTAATGAGCTGGTAGATGCATCACAATAAAAGGGAAGAAGATTTTGACTGGATTAAATCCAAGCTGACTGACTTAGAGGACAGATCGAGATGTAATAATGTCAAAATCAGATGAATCCCTGAATTTGTCAAAAATAATGAGCTGCAGACCTTCTTCACTATTTTACTCCAGGAGGCTCTTCCAGACCTCCCCCTCAAGGAACTTGCCATAGACAGAATCCATACGCTTCCAAAACCAAAGCATTTACCCAATCGTCTCCCTAGAGACACTATAGCATGAATACGCTTCTATAAAACGAAAGAAAAGCTGATGACCATTACAAGAAATTCTGACAACTGGACAGATAATATGTAAGGCCTCTCTTTCTTCTCTGACCTCTCACAATATACCATCTAAAGTAGGAGAAACCTTTCCATGTTACAAAAGCGCTTATGAATCACAACATAGTGTACGGGTGAAATTATTAGTGTTTTAAAATCATCATCAAATTGTGTGGAAAATCATTATATCAGCCACAGAGAAGCCATATTAGTGTTTTAAAATGATCATCAAATTGTGTGGAAAATCATTATATCAGCTGCAGAGAAGCCATATTAGTGTTTTAAAATCATCATCAAATTGTGTGGAAAATCATTATATCAGCCACAGAGAAGACATATTAGTGTTTTAAAATCATCATCAAATTGTGTGGAAAATCATTATATCAGCAGCAGAGAAGCCATATTAGTGTTTTAAAATCATCTTCAAATTGTGTGTTTTAGAACACTAATATGGCTTCTCTCTGGCTGAGATAGGCTTTTTCCATACAATTTGATGATGATTTTAAAACACTAATATGGCTTCTCTGCGGATGATATAATGATTTTCCACACAATTTGATGATGATTTTAAAACACTAATATGGCTTCTCTGCGGCTAATATAATGATTTTCCACACAATTTGATGATGATTTTAAAACACTAATATGGCTTCTCTGCGGATCATATAATGATTTTCCACACAATTTGATGATGATTTTAAAACACTAATATGGCTTCTCTGCGGCTGATATAATGATTTTCCACATATTTTGATGATGATTTTAAAACACTAATATGGCTTCTCTGCGGCTGATATAAGGATTTTCCACACAATTTGATGATGATTTTAAAACACTAATCTGGCTTCTCTGCGGCTGATATAAGGATTTTCCACACAATTTGATGCTCATTTTAAAATACTAATATGGCTTCTCTGCGGCTGATATAATGATTTTCCACACAATTTGATGATGATTTTAAAACACTAATATGGCTTCTCTGCGGCTGATATAATGATTTTCCACACAATTTGATGATGATTTTAAAACACTAATATGGCTTCTCTGCGGCTGATATAATGATTTTCCATACAATTTGAAGATGATTTTAACACATTAATATGGCTTCTCTGCGGCTGATATAATGATTTTCCACACAATTTGAAGATGATTTTAGAACACTGATCTTTCCCTTAAAGCAACAGCTGGAGGCTTTCCCTGTACAACTTGGAGATGATTTTAGAATCTAAAATCATCTCCTAGTTCTATAGGGAGAGGTTCCTACTGTTGCTTAAAGGGACAGATTATTGTTTCTTGCACAAAATTAAAAAGTGCATCTACATTGCTGGTTTAAAAAACAAACAAAAAATTCCAAAAATAAAAAAAACAGTGTTGGCTACATCCTCCTCCTCCACCGCCACTTTCACTGCCTCCTCAACCTCCAACTCCACATCCACCTCCATTTTTGATTTTTTATGTGATTTTAGCTTAAAAATTATTTTAAGTTTTTTCCCTCTCCCCATTTCTTTGTAGGGCACTTGCTCTACTCTTACCCCCATTTTCCTTCCTTTTGCAGACCTCTAGGACTTTCCAGGACTTTGTTACAGCCATTTTGTGCCTAAAAGTTCGGGTCCCCATTGATTTCAATGGGGTTCGGGGTCCGTGTCAAAGTTTGGCTCCAATCCGGACCCGAACCCGTACTTTGTCCTGAAGTTAAAAACTCTGGAATGGGAAAAGTATCCCAAGTGAAGATTATCTCCCTGGACTTTAAGGGCAGATGTAACAGAGAAAAAGATAGTACATCAAGGTAGACAAGAGTATAATAAAAACTTTTACATTTTATTGTTACAAAAGATGAATAAAAGTTAGAGTGAACAGGAACACCTGGATCACAAGTTCACTTTAGACAGTACATATACATGAACAAAATCCATAATGAATGTCTTCAAAATTTACAAAAATTACAGATCAAGGACCTAGAAGATATGGTACCACAGTTTAACAGCGAACAGCAAATAACATTGATGCATTTGAGATTTGCACACTCAGGAAATCACAGATATGGCAGAATCCTAGGGCAATGTCACAAACATCCCAACATGTTTCGGTTAATCCTTCATCAGGGGATAATGAGCATCAGATAGAGCAGAAGAAATGCTGTCTGTAAGAAAGTTGAATCATACATATCATAATTCTATACAAATTGCAACTAGCATTGTAGGCAGTGCAAACATGAGTAGTTTGGTAAAAATGCACTCCCAGGGAAAGGGAGGAAAAAGAGGGAAAAATAAATAAACCACTTACATAAGAACTGGAGGTACCATCTAACAAATTTCAATGCAGCCCAGGGAAGTTCTGGAAAGCGTGTCCAGGACTGGCCAATAAGAGTGTGTGTCCCGTGGGAGGAGGCATGAGATATTGTACAACCACAAGGGGCCCAAGGTGGCTGAATCAGCTGGACCTCACTGGGAGGTGTATATTGGCACTAATAAAGAGGAAAAGAAGAAATAGTATATATGTATAGAACTGGGATGTACTAATATAATTAGGGGCTACAAAGCTCCTAGTAGTAACATGTAGCATGCCCTTATACTGTGCCGAACGTTATAAGGCTATGGCCAAGATTATGTGAAGCATGGCCAAGTAAAACGATAAGTAAATTATATGGAACAGACTACATATGTTGCATATGTGTAGTATATATAGACCTATCACATTGCCAATAAGTAAATTAACTAAATGCCCAATGGATGGTATTCTAAGTACAATTATCTTAAAGCGAGTAAGGCACAGAAGGAGAAGCTACCAAAGTGATTATCTATATTCCATGGTACCTGTGTCCGGACGATCGATTCACAAGCAGGCTGCATGTAGCAATCAAGGGATGGTGTGAATATATAGGGCATGGACGCCCACTGCAGCCAATCCACTGCGGCATACTCAGGTGCTGACCGTTCATGTAATGCGGGCGGTAAGCCCGCGTACCAAACGCGGAAGGTCCCTCCGGAGTGTATGGTGCGCGGCGTCGCCCCGCCACATGGGGCGGGATGAAGTCACGCGCCAAAACTCCGCTGGCAGGTGTGTCCCGGCGGACGGAGGCCCGTCGGGGCAAAAAGCTTGCTCCGACATGGAAACGCTGAGTAGACGTATCTGCAACAGTGTGTATCCCGTGGAGCCTACCTGCCGGGTGGTGCACAATGAACTTCCCAACCAAGGGGCAAGTGCGACACCTAATGGCGAAGGATGGAATGGGACAAATTGCTGATGGAAGGAGAAATGTGAATGGGATGGTAGAACAGTGCAAATGGCAGGTGGTGGAAGGAAAAAACAATAGAGAAAATAATATAAAAATGGGAATGGGTAAGAATGTATGATTGCGACATAAGGGAACAAAGGGTATGTAATGGATTTATTAGGATATATTGTAA
Source organism: Glandirana rugosa (assembly GCA_018402905.1). Taxonomy (NCBI): domain Eukaryota; kingdom Metazoa; phylum Chordata; class Amphibia; order Anura; family Ranidae; genus Glandirana; species Glandirana rugosa. Next base: position 208,314 of record BLSH010515155.1, read on the forward strand.
GGAGGTTGGTAATTGGGATGCTGGAAAAAATATTGGATGAATATGTAAAAAATGAATGTATATATAACAAACTAAGGATGCAAATATAGATTGTGAGAAGCTGTGGAGTGGGTGACAATAGAGATTGTGTGTGTAAGAAAACATATATTATGTATGAGGGGGCATTCTATGTGAAAATGAAAATTCATAAGTTGAGTTTGCATCCCCCCGATGTGAAGCCCGGGAGGAAAGGTTTGAAACTATATGTCTCGTTTAGTCCTGGTGGAGATGTAGCCTGGAGAATGTGAATCCACCGTAGCTCGCGTTGGAGGAGTATTTTGTTGTAATCACCTCTACGCGGGCCGAGGTGGACTCTATTATCCAGGGCTAAGAATACAACCCTGGGGAGGGTGGTAGGATGAAGAGCGGCCATATGTCGGCCAATGGGAGTATCGGGGTCACATTTGATTATGGAGAGTGTGTGTTAGTATATTCTTTTCCAGAGTTCGTTTTTGGTTTTCCCGACATAGTATCCTCCACATTCACAGGATAGGAGATATACTACGCCGGGAGTTTTACAATTCACAAAGTGTTTAGGAAAAAATATTTGCTGATTGGGTAGTACAATTTTATTGTGTCTGTCCATATATTGACAGTAGTTACAGCCCCCACAGGAAAAGGTACCCCGGCGGATGCAGGGGTCCCCCCTGTGGGTTCTGAACTCGCTGGAAACCAATCTGTTGCCGACCGAGGGAGCCCTACGGTAGGCCACAGGTGGTTTATCTGGCACAAACGCAGATAGTTGGGAATCCATGGTAAGGAGGTGCCAATATCTGCCAAGGATGCGTTTGATGTGTTTGTGTTGAGTAGAGTATGTGGTGACAATGCGAGTAGTTTGGTCTGGGATCTTGGTAGGTGAGGGTTCTTGAGATGTATTTTGATGTCTATTTTTAAAGAGTAAGTCAGTTCATGGAATGCCTCGAACTTTCCTGAAGGCTCGCTTTAAGGAGGCTCCGGAATACCCCCGTTCTAAGAGTCGTGTTTGTAATTCCTTAGCCTCCTTTAGAAAGGAAGATTCATCCGAACAATTGTGACGGACGCAGAGCTACTGACTATAGGGAATAGAAGCCAAAAGTGGCTTTCGGTGAAAGCTAGTGGCGTGGAGTAGAGAGTTTCCAGCGGTGGATTTACAGAACAACTGACTCGACAAATGCCCATCTTGACCCTTTCGGACCATGACGTCCAAAAAGGGCAACTCGTGTGTATTGTAAGACATGGTAAAGTGTAAGTTCAATTCATTGTGATTGATGAAGGCCAAAAACTGTTGTAATTGGGAGGAAGAACCTCTCCATAACATAAAAATATCATCAATATATCGATGCCAGGCCAGTATGTGGTCAGCATATGTGGAAATGTCTGGATCATGCCAGAGTTGGCATTCCCACTCCCCCAGGTACAGGTTGGCATACGAGGGGGCACATCTTGTCCCCATCGCAACCCCCTGCACCTGGAGGTAGTGGCTCCATTGAACGAGAAAAAGTTGTGTTCCAAGATGAACTGGAGGGCCTGTATTACAAATTCATCTTATTGAGAATCCGAGGTACTGGAAAGAGTAAGTTTGTGTCTAATAGCCGCCAAACCTAGATGGTGCGGAATAGAACTATAGAGGGCCTCGACGTCGATGGTGTTATGGAAATTTCTGGTTGTGACTCTAAAAATAAAAGTTAGTTTTGCAATTGCAGGAACAGATCCACAGGACTCAATCTCTGTGTTTAAAATGTCCGTTCTGACAAAATTTATTATTACATGATATTTTATGCATAGATAAGAAAGGGGTGGTGTGAATTGTTATTAGAAACTAACAAATAGAAATATATTATTAAAAGCTAGCGAATAGAATAATTGCAAATGTAAAACATAAAGAGGGGAGGGGGGAGTAGAGAGAGAGAGAGAGAGCTTCTAGGAGTCAGTGTATCTGTGTGATAAGTGAAGGCCACAGAAGACATTGCAGCAGCGTGAGCAAAATGGAGTCTCTTGTGCTTAAATGAACAATACAGTGAAAGTCCATGTAATTTCCCTCCTTTTGTTTATTTGACACCATTCGTTTCCGCATTACATTCAGCCGATTGCCGGTAGCTCCTGCTACGTTGACGCAGAGAGATGGCGTCCTGTTCAGCTCTCTCCTAGCTTTCTCAGAATAATGGGTTCATCAGGGCTGGTGGACCATCTATTTATACAGTGGGTGATCACACAGAGGCACAGCCTGATGAGGAATTAAATAACAAGTATGAGAAACAGGAACATCACAATGTAAACACCTAATTTCTGTAACCATGTTGCTATGCCATATAAAAAATCACCAAAACCTCCTAATCCCTTAAAGGGGTTCCATCCATCTTTAGCAATATCTCTGGCCTCATTCTGTAGTTCTCTTATCTTAGCAAGATGTCCTTTAATAATGTCCTCACTATCAGAAATGTATATACAACAGTCAGTGTGAATAACCTTACACATCCCACCTTGAGCTGCAGTGAGATAATTTAACGTTAATCTATGCTCTAATACTACTTTTTTAAGCTGAGCCATTTCGTCACTTAATAAATCTATATCAGTGGTAGTAAGGTTAATAATTTCATCTACAATTCTAGTGTAATTGTTTATTCTTTTCATTGCTTCAATTCCCCATCCTGTCCAGGAAGGGAACCATGACCATGCCATGTCA
>BLSH010515155.1:244286-275868 GCA_018402905.1 Glandirana rugosa
TCTGAGGGTCCCTCCAATTTGAACCAATTTTCCTGAATAGTTATATTCAGTGAGTCCTGTGTGCCTCCAACAGTGATCCGGAAGGGGGTGGAGATTCGATAAGTGAGTTGGACTCTTTCAAAAAACACAGAACCAAAATACGGGAGAAACTCTTATAATACTGAAAGGGTAGTCCATCAGGACCAGGACTTTTACCTGGCTTCATGGACTTTCTGAAACTCTTTCTCTGAAAGATGAGCTTCCAAACCCTGGGAGTCTACTGTTGATAATGCTTTTGGACTATATTTAGAAAGAAAGGCAAACAGTCGTTCTTGATGGTCGGAAGGGGAGAGGCCATAAGAGTCAGTAGCAGGGAGGTGATAGAGAAAAAAAGAGAAGAAAGAGGGGCAAGAGACCCAGAAAAAGAGGAAAGGAAAGAGAAAATATGAGAAATAATCTAGAGAAAGTTAGAAATGAAAGACAAGTGCACAAAAAGGGCTGAAAAGAGTACAGTACAAGCGTAAACACTGAACTGGGACGAGCACAATAATTACCCTCCCAGGATCCAAACATCAGTAGAAATCAGCAGGCAAGTATAATCTCACTGTTTAGGGGAGTATTAAAAATAGAAAAAGTAAGGAAAAAAAACTGACAGGTCTGGAGAGATCCTACGGCTCCCACAGGAAGTCCGATACAAAAACAAAAAAGATAGAGAAGTACTGAGATCATATCCGACTAATATAAACAACCAATAAATGTACAGAATAAGCCCCAAAATCTCAACAGGCTACCACGCCCAGTTTAAATAGCAAGGCTTATTACCCAAGCCAGCCAAGGGGACACAAAAAAAAGAAAGGGGGAGGAAAGCATGCATATACAATACATAGAAATGCAAAGAGATATAAGTATCCCTACAGAGTCGGGCGGGGAGGGCTTCTAGAACCGGAGCAAAGCAAGGGGTCACTCCAGCAAGAGCAACAATGTACAATTTGCAAGTAAAAGCACCGTTTAGGTCACGTGCCTGTCAAGCAGGGGATCACTCCAGCAAGAGCAACAATACACAATTTGCAAGTAAAATCACTGTTTAGGTCACGTGCCTGTCAAGACAAAAAAGGTGGCAAAAAGAGGGCTCCCTTGAGAACCCCCTCATCCCAAGTTACTTAGTTACGGAAAAAGAACATAGAAATGTGAATTAAGACTTCCCACTCAAGGACTCTAGATATATTTAAAAGCAAACTCTATACATCAGAGATTATAAACGATAAAGGTCCAGAGAATAATATATTATCAGAATAAGAGGTTAAGAAGTTCTGTGCAATTCCCTGGGTTCTTGATGGCCACCATGGGAGATCAGCAGGCAGGGATACAGTCTCAAAAGTTAAAGAGCATAATACGCACACCAACCAAAAAGGAAACAAAAAGATAGGAAAATACAGTAAATAGAAATATGTGGAAACTAAAACAGCTCTACAAACCACAGCATACAAGCTGGTTAGATTGGGGACAAATCAGAGAATCACTCTAGCCATAGTATCAATATACAATTTGAAAAGTAGTGCACCATGAGGTTCATGGGCACAACACCTGAAAAAAAGGGGTGCCACAAAGAGGACTCCCACAAGAAACCCTTTGCTGGAACCACTCAGCCACTGTGAAGGGGTATGTTAGGACTTCCATTTAGAGAGATCCATATGTGCTTCCATCAACTGGCTAATGGAGTAATGCCCTGCATCATTGCCCCATAGGCAGTATTGGCTAGCAAACTCTAAACAACAAGTATAGAACAAAGAATATATAGGGTCATAAAACAAAATATTACCAGGATGAAAGGATAGAGTATTCCAGAGTAGTCCTCTAAGTTCACTAGGATAACAACATGAATCTTGTATATGGTGGCAGATGCTGAAATGTTAAAAAGTTTTTACTCATGCTGTTATCAAACCGTGGAGTCTGTGGTGATGTACTGAGATAGCCCATGGAGGTCATAGCTTAGTCCCTCAGTAGGGGTAATAAAGGTCTCTTCTGCACAGCTCACCATAGTTTAGCAAAGGGATGAACAGCTCGTCACCAAACTGGCCGTGGTAGTGAATAAAAGAACAACAAAAATCAAATAAACTGTTGAACACAGCCTGTGCCATTTATAAGGACCCACAAAACAAGATGGATCAGGATGAATCAGCTTTTAGGTCTCCAGCCACTATGGCTGGAATCTCCAGTGCATCTGATTGACCCCATCAGCTCCTGGGGGCCACAAATCGGGGGGGGGGGTAAAATTACCTGTACCAATCTGTGATGAGGGATTGGGGGTGGGGCCAAGTCACCTGGTCTGTTTCCATAGATGCAGACTGGATGGCTAGGGAGTGAGCACACACAGGTGCCCCAGGCAAAGTGGTTTTCCCTGGGAGCACAGGCAGAGGATCCAAGAAAAGGAGGATCAGGGCTGCTCTGTGGAAATCCATTGCACAGAGAAGGTAAGTATGACATATGTGTTATTTTGGTTAAAAAAACCCCAAAGGTTTATAATCACTTTAATGTCTGAAGCTATAGTGTGCAGGTCAGACAATTTGGGCATTTGCTGCATCAGTGAAAGCAGAGAAGCATCATCTGCACTGTGAGATTTCGAGGCTGGAGAGCAAAGACATGCTGGAGATGGCGGCTGACATGGCGTCCTGGGTGGAGCAGGATGCCATGGGCTGGGAGTCTGGCAGTTGGGTCTGGAAAATTTCAGGGAGATGCCATTGTGAGTGGGGTGTTTTAGAAGCTGGGATAAACTTTCCAACCTTGCCCATGGTAATAGATCTCAGTAAAAGCAGTGAAAGTCTGTGGGAAAGTCAGAGCATTCTCAACATTCTGCCATCTTCTCCAGCATCAAGCCATGCCCCCCATGGCATTTTCCTTTTATTATTTTTTGCAGTGGTACATGTTTTCCAGGACATTAGCCACCCCATGCAAATTTTGACAACCCTTACCTTTTAGCCCAGAAAATGAGCATTTTTAATTTGAAAGGTTTGGCTCCCATTGATTTCAATGGGGTTCAGGTTCAGCATCCAGACATTTTCTTTTTAATTTGCTGATGGTTACAGTTCCCATACTTGCGCAATTTGTGTTAAATTGGCCTGTTGTTCTCTCCATCAATAGCCGGTGTGACAGATGGACAATGCAACATCACAGGTGGAAGATAGAGCAGAATGTTATTATGAGCAGGTGCTATTTCACAAATAAGTGCAATGCTGCTCCCTATATGTATTATACCATGGGACAATCCTGCGTGCTGGGAAATTTCTGCTATATACACTTCAAAACAGCAAAAATAAATAAATAAATAACATTAAAAAAATACAAATAAAATCTATACAATATCACTCAAAATCACATGAGTCTACATTCATAAGTGTGACACTTCCACATATAATAGTGATATAAGTTATAACACACTCTTTCTGTGCTGTAAATACTCTTTCTGTGCTGTGCATTTATTCCATGGTAATCTCTGTGCTTTACATATATTCTGTGACTGTCTTTAAAATCACTTTTCTTGTGCACTTTTGTTGCCACTCTTCCAATGCTATTCCAGAAATAAGTGAAGCCCAGCTCTCTATATGTATTATACCAAGTGGTATGTGGAGTACTGGTTGTGTAACCAGCAGCTCAGTTGAATAGAGATATAGAAAAATAGAGGATGGTTGTTTCTGATTGTGCAGGAGTCTATCGATAAATACAAGATCACCAGGTATTATTTTAATAATAATAATTAAAGTAATAAACTTATTAAGGCAAAGGGGTAAAAATGTTTAAAAATCGCTGTGATTGCATGTGATTGCATTAGTAAATTAAAACTTATGTAAAATGTTAGTGATTACATATACTTTAAAAAGATCACATCCAAATGTGGTGCTACATAAAATGTTTGTGTTTTTTTAATTTGGGGCGTATTCACATAAACACAGAGGCCTGTGCAGCATGCCATTGTTTATACATCTAGAGCAGTGTGGAGCTGTTTGCAGGAATCCTATGTTGCTCAAGGGAGACACAACTGTAGGGACTTACCCGCACATTGCTTCTTTGTCAAACTTCCAGTAGGTGTGCTGGTGAGCCTATACAATTGCTGCATCCCCAATGCCTAACATAGGCTGCCTAACTGTAGCTCCACACATATACTATTCCACTACTCCTACAGCTACTCCAGACACATAAACAAATAGCTCTTGCATGCTGTATGGAACTCTGCACCCATGTGAATGAGCCCAGCTTCTTACTTTATAAACCTAATTTTTCCTGCAAAAATGGCTTTATATTTATTTGTTTTTGGAGAGGATATAGATTTGGCATTGTCCTCTGGTTTGAACGAGACCTCTTTGCAACCAAGTAAATATTTATTGGAAACATGAACAATTGTGCAATGCTGTTTTGGCCTGTGTGACTAGTTTTTATGATACACAAATAATCCTGAAAGCATAATAAATCAATGCATTCTGTAACTTTCCATGAACAGATTCTGATTAAGCATATTTCCTTATGCTCTACATAGCATTTTAAATTTCCTCTGTGACTTAAACTGCGATCTGCTTATCAATGATGCTTAATTTCCATGAAAAATGCAGTAAGGCTGCCATAGGCATTGATTATGTTATCTTTCTATTAAGAGCCGCTAAACATGCAATACTTAAAATTCTGACAACCTAACAGTCAGCAATTGCACACATACAAAATAATTTCATATTCATGACATATCTGTCCTTTAAAAGTGCTTGTAATTTGTCCATACAGCACAAAACAACAGGTATGCTTTAACCACTTCAATACCAGGCACTGGCATTGCTAGGGGGGTGCGGTCCGCACCGGGGTGACACCCACTGGAGGGGTGACACCATCCCAAGTCCTTTGGCAGTTTTTTTTCAGCCGGATCAACTCCGGCGCCGCCGCGGCCGCACCTGTCCTGTGATTTTCTCCCGCTGTCCTCCTCTTGCAGACTCGCACTACTGCCCTGCTGAGCTGACTGCTATCTGTTCTCCACCCGGGCCGTGCGGCTGCCTCTGCACACTGTGTCCTCTCCAGCTGCCGCCCAGGTGTACTAAGTGCCAGAAAGACTGAGCCGCCCACCCTGGCCCTGAGATGGTGTAGTCACGAGCTGGGGGTGGCGGATTGCAATAAGGGTGTCCACCGCCACCCGAGCTACTGAGGTGAGCGGATGTGATAAGTAGGGGTCTGGCATCCAGTTGAGTCTGCTGGGGGGGGTGATGGACACAGCTATATTTATTTTATATATATATATATATATAGCTGAGCTGGTCTGGGAACTGCAGGGGTGGGGTGCTGGAATCTGGACACAATATATATATATATATATATATATATATATATATATATATATATATATATATAAATAAAAGTCCAGGATTGCTGCACACAACTTCTTTTTCGTTTGTAAAAATTTTTATTAAGGATTATCAAGTTCACAAAGAACAATTTGTAATTAGCTAATATCCAACAGATAGATATACATTTATAAAACAAACAATGCTATTTGTCAATGCTGATGTCAACACAGTGTGTTATGCCAAAAGATCAGAAATAAACAAGAAATATCTAAACAGCACAATGAGAACATAGAAAAATTAGAGAAAAATAGGTTTAGAGCAAGAGAGGTTGTGCTGTCTCACCAGTCACCCCAAGTGGGATCAAACTGTGACCGGAAAGACAAGCTGCAACCCACCCAGCTACAACCCTAGTGGCCAAACAAAAACTGTGGTAGGTATAACACAATCATGTTTATATTAAAGGGAGTTATCTCTAAAACCAGAACAAGGACACATTAGACATATTGAGAATCCGGCAACCCCCCACCTCTAGCCACAGGGCTAAGATGGAGTACCCCTCAGATACAGTCCAGACTCCAGTTTGCAAGAAAAAGCGGACTGACAAGCCCGCTGAAAATAAGGAAATGGTCTTAGAGGAAGAAGGAGAAGAAGAGCGTAATAGAAAGTAAAGGAAAAAGAGGCACCAAAGAATTAAGGCAAGGGGTGTAAGTCACTTGGGGAGCTTAAGGTAGTTCTTCCAGGGATCCCAGACTAGGTCAAATTTAGTTGAAGTATCTAAAATAATATTTGCGAGCCTTTCCTGCACCATGATCCAAGTAATTTTTTGTTTAGCTTCATAAAATGACACTGACGGATGCTTCCAGGACCTGGCTATTGTGATTTTAGCACCCAACAGAATAAAGTGGGTAAGTTTAAATAGTGGTTTGGAAAGTCCATCAGGTTTATAGTTGAGGAGAGCTATTTCTGGATTCTGAGGGATTGAATGGCCCGAAATCCTACGAATCAAATGGAATACCTTGTTCCAAAAGCCCCGAATACACGGGCATTCCCACCATGTGTGAAGGAAGGAGCCCAAAAGCCCACATCCTCTGAAGCAGAGGCTGGAGGAATTTGGGTACATAGCTGCTAACCTAGTAGGTACCAAGTACCATCGGATAAGGACCTTTGGATTGGCCTCCCTTAGGGTAATATTTGTGATCCCTTTAGAGGATCTCAGGAACAAAGAGCTCCATATATCTGCTTCCCAATGTACCTCAAGGTCTCCCTCCCATCTCTTCGCAGGGAGGTTTATCTGTATTCTCCATCAGTGATGCATAAATCAAAGTGATACCTCCTCTCTGATCCTCAGTTTCAGAACACCATTTTTCGAAAGGGGTAATACCTACATGGTCGTTTTTAGATTTCCACCAAGAAGTCAGGAAATTATGTATTTGTAGGAATCTGAATTTTTCAGTAGGTGGCATTTCTAATTTGTTGATGCAGTGAGTTAGAGTCAAAGGGCCCGCAGGGGTCAAGAAGTGGCCTATTCGATATAGGCCCTGATCTGTCCACCACTGGAAGGCCTTAATGTCTAGACCCGGTGGGAAAAGGAGATTATTAAAGAGATGACTAAGAGGGCGTAGATTTGAAACTAAATATGGAGGTTTAAGGATTAAATCGCTAAGAGCAAAGGAGTGGGACAGCGTAGGAGCAAGTATTGAGGGCCTCGATTTGCAAGAAGCCCCCATCAAAAAATCAATAGTGTTAAGGGGCACTGCCTGCCTCTCTATATTAATCCAGTCAGGTTTATTCCCTCTAGAGAAAACGGTTGAGAACTGTGCTAGTTGGGCTGCCTGGAAATATTTAAAAAGCTGTGGAAGTCCCAAACCCCCCTGACTGCGTCTCCTATAAAGAACATTAGCCGAACATCTATAGCCTTTACGGCCCCAAATGAATTTCAGAATTTGCGATTGTAATTTTTGAAGATTAGATTTCTTAAGTGGGACAGAGAGAGCTCTAAAGAAGTACAGAATCCTAGGAAGAAGGGTCATTTTTACCGTATGTATCCTGCCTAACCATGAGAGGCCTTCTTGGTTCCATCTAGCAAGATCGTCTGTTAATTTCTTAAGTAAGGTGGGTAATTGGTTTCATAAAGTTGGCTGATGTTGGCTGCCAGATTGACCCCCAAGTAAGGTATCTGAGAAGTGTTCCAGGTGAATTTATAGAGATCTTTGAGTCAACGCATTATCGGCTCTTGGGTAGATATATTCAGAGCTGAAGATTTGGACCAGTTTACACAGAGCCCAGAAGCTTCTCCAAAGATTTGAAGAAGATGAATAACTTATGGGGTGGATGTAAGAGGGGAAGAGATGAATAAGAGCAGGTCATCTGCGAATAATGCACACTTATGGGTATAGGGTCCACATTTCACTCCATGAATATCTGGGTTGTCCCTTATGGCAATAGCCAGACATTCCATCGCAATGGCAAATATTAAGGGTGAAAGGGGACATCCCTGTCTAGTACCCCTAGAGATGGCAAAAAGGTCCGAGTAATTTGACCTGAGCGCAAGGGTTAGAGTATAGGGCTCTCAGGGTCTGAAGAAATCTTGGGCCAAAGCCCCATCTGTATAAAACCTCAAATAGATACGACCAATCAACAGTATCAAAGGCCTTTTGTAAATCGACGGACAAAATGTACCCCTCTCGAGGGGGACCCCCATCCCAATTCGAGTTAAGGAGAGAAATGATGTCTATTGCTCTACGAATTTGGTCCGGGCCCTGCCTTCCCGGAATAAAGTCCACCTGGTCTTTGTGTATGTACTTACTTATAAATTTGGTTAATCTGTTTGCCACAATTTTAGTCAAAATGTTAAGGTCATTATTGATTAAAGAGATAGGTCTATAATTGCTGACATCTGAATGATCTTTACCAGGTTTGAGGATGACCGAGATGAAGGCCCTGTTAGCTTCACTCTGCAAACCAGATCCTGCCCGAAGAGAATTAAAACATTTAGTTAAGTAGGGGGCAATAACTGGACCAAAAGTCTTATAATAGCCCATGGACAAACCATCAGGGCCGGGAGCCGATCCCTCCACAACTTCCGTGTCGGTGAAGGGTAGTTCAAGGGAAGCTATATGTTCCTCCGACAGTCTAGGAAAGGCAATGGAATTTGGGAAGGCTTCAAGATTAGAGGAAGCAACTGTTTTCCCTGATTCATAAAGTTTGGTATAAAAATTTTGAAAGACAGTCATAATTAGTTTAGGATTCTGGGTTAGGTCTCCAGAGAAGTCCCTAATCTTTGGGAAGGAAAAGGAACGACACTTGGGAGACAATCTGGCAGCCAGCTTAGGACCAGTTTGGTCCTTTTGCAAATAAAAATGGGCTCTAGACCATTGGATCTGTTTCTCAGCGCTGGTGGTAAGGGCGAGGTTTAAGGCTACCTTCCCTGCTTCAAGCTGTGCCAATGACTGGGGAGACGGATTCTTCTTATGAGTCCTGGCCAATTCATGAAATGCACGTTCTAAGTTTTCAATATCAACCTTCCTTTCCCTTCTTAACCTGGCTGATAATTGAATGATCTTTCCCCTTATGACCCCTTTGTGAGCTGCCCAAAGTTTTGGAGGGGAGACTTCCCCGTTATCATTCAAAAGGAAGTATTCCTTAAGTTCCTTTTCTAATAATGTGCAATGGACCGGGTTATTAAGTAGAGATTCATTCAAACGCCATTGAGGATTCCTCCCATGACCTAGATCAGTTTTAAGGAGTATTATAACTAGCGAGTGATCTGACAAGGGAGAGTCCTCAATGGAGGATTTGGAAACCAAGGGAGAAACAGAGGCTGGGACAAAAATACGGTCTATTCTTGCCATGCTCTTGTGTGGAGCTGAGAAATGAGTATAGTCCTTAACCCTAGGGTTGAGTTCCCTCCAGATATCGATGAACCCCACCGAGTAGAGAAGCCTGGCGAATTTGAGGCTAAGTTTAGGAGGCCTAATCAACCGGGGAGGACCCGTCCCTTACTTGTCAAGCATAGAGTCTAGGGCCATATTAGAGTCTCCTCCCAATATTACAGTACCCTCTAGATGAGGGATGACAAGATTGAGCAAGCCCTGGAGGAACTTGGTTTGACCCTGGTTTGGTGCATAGTATGATAAGAAAGAATACATCAAGCCCCCTAAAGTCCCCCATAGGAAGATATACCTACCCTCTGAGTCTTTGATTTCTTGCAAGGGGGTAAAGGCTAAGTGTTTAGCGAAGAAGATCCCTATACCTTTCATTTTGTCTGAGGTGCTTGCTAGAAAGAACTGAGGATATTTAGAGTGTATGTACTTAGGATTATAGTGGACTGGGAAGTGGGTTTCTTGAAGCATGAGTATATCCAAATGGTGAGAGTGGGCTAGGTTAAAATATTTTTTCCTTTTAACGGGGGAATTAAGACCCTGCACATTATGTGTTGCTATTCTCAGAGAGGATGAGGGGTTAGCTGACATGATAAATGTTACAGGAACGAACTTTATGCATCACTGAACGAGAGCTTACCTGCCTCCGGGAAAGGAAAGGAAGCAACTTGCCGGGTAATGAGAGAAAAGGAGCTACCCATTGAGACCTACCGCGTTGTTGACTTCTCCGATGCCTGGAGTTAGAGGAAGAGAAGAAGGAAAAGAAGAATAGGTATATCCAAAGAAACTTAGTAGAAACAAAAACCATAGGAGGGGAGCGGCATGGACTAGCCTCAGAACCCCTCAAATTCCTGGTAGTGAGGGATCTAGATGTCACCCTCACTAGCAAGAATAGGAAGTAAAGTGTCTGCCTAAACGGCAAAACTGCAACCGACCCAAGGACTACTAACATTAGTAACCTGAAGTCAGAGGGAGGTGCATGATAATCCCCCCGGCCAAAACCATAGAACCTAAAAAAGAAAAATAATACTAACGGTTTACCCAACAGAAATTTAAATGAGTGATGAAATGAACATAATCATCAGAACATCTAGGATCCCTCTACCTGTGGGGCGGAGGTCTCCCGAATGGATCCTTTGGGGCCCACGTAGGAGTCGCCTCCAGTTCCCCAGCACATAAATCAGTCAAGGCCGGTAGGAGCCACCATAATGTATTAGATCAGCAACATAGGTCCATTAAGAAATTGCATAGGGCTGAAATGGAGACCCCGTAGAGGGTCCGCACCCCCACCTCCCCCCGAGGTAAACCTCTCAGGAGGGAGGAGGGCGACAGAGCCAACCACGGGTCGTCCCCAAAAAACAAAAAACAAAAATTTTAGCTTTAAGTGTAGGATTCAACAAATCCGGAAAAAAGGACAGTAAACAAAGTAGTGACTTAGGAATCACCATCCCCAATGAATATCAAACATGAAGGACAGAGCTCAATAATCATGGGGGGTGGGAGTCTTTGGCTCGCTTTTGCTGTTGCCTCCGCCACAAAGGAGGAATGGGGCTCTGAGGCGAAGGCCTTTTCGAGGAGACCACGTTCTTATGAGGTTGAGTGGAGGAGGATTCCAGCGAGATGAGATTGAGTTCCGCCAGTAGTTGTTTCCCTTCTTGGTATGTAGAAAAGCCATATTTCTTGCTTTTGTGAAGAAAAGTCAAGCGGAACTGGAAGGACCACCAATATTTGATGTTAGACTTAGTAAGGGCTTCCAAAAGAGGCTTTAGGGTTCTTCTCTTCTGAATGGTGTAAGGAGACAAGTCTGCGAAAACTTGGATGGGATGACCTTGGATAGCAAGATTAGTAGAGTTCCTGGAGGCCTTCATGATCTCTTCTTTTACCCCATAAAAATGAGGTTTCACCACAATGTCTCTAGGTTAGCCGTCAGACCCTGGAGGTTGGAGTGCTCTATGAGCCCTATCTAGTTCAAGGCGGTGTTCAGGGATGCCTGGGATGGTTTCCTTAATAAAGGCGCACACGGCCGCTCGGACGTCAGTAATGTCTTCAGGGAGGCCCCTAATTCGAAAGTTATAGTGTCTAGAGCGATTTTCCAGGTCATCTATTTTCGATAAGGCGGACTCCAGTTGATCCTGAAGGTCCTGGATACGTGCTGTGTTTTGATTAATTCGAGAAACCGATTGTTCCCTTTTATGTTCTATTGCTTCTTTCCTGGACCCCAGACCCTGAAGGTCAGCTTGGATAACAGAGGTAATTTGAGAGGCTGTTTGGGCTAGGCCCTTGGAGAGCATTTTGGAAAAAACCTCCATCATCATCATCTGAATGTCAGAGTGAGGTACTTGAGTTTGGGGGCTGGATAAGTCAGAAAGAGGATTGCCAGGACCATGCTCCTTGAAAGGGGTAGCAATAAGATCGTCCAATGTCCTCTCCAGGAGAGAAATGGTGGACGCTGGAGAGAGGATCTGGGCCATGGTTTTGGCTCCAGGGGGGGCCCCGGTGAGGCCAGGACCTGGGACCCTCCTTCCGGGCCCGCATCCATCTCCTCCAGGCCCCCACTGATAGGTTGAGCCCCCGGAGGTATCTGTGGTCCCGGCTGGCGGGATAGGTCTCGCCTGACTGCTCCCTGTTAAATAGTCCAGAGGTTGGTAGTTACCCCACTAAGACTTCAGTGGTGGGCCAGGACACAAAATAAAAAATGATGTATGAAGAGAATCTAAAGATGGTATATGACTTTATGAGAAGAGGGGACAGCATTAAATTGGACTGCCAATAGAAAAAGATCAATTCCCAGGGGGCTTTAGAGTACTCCATTAGCCAATATGCGTCAATGACAAGGTCTGTTATCCACTTACAGGGCCCAGAAAATGGAGAAGGAAGCGCAGTAGGCCCGATCCGCGGCCTAAATTAGTGACCCCTGCTCCGGAGAACACCTAATCTCCCTGGTTGTGCCCGCCGATGGCAAGATCCCCCTACAGAGAGTCCACTGATAGTAGGCAGAGAGGTGAGCACTCCAGGGCTGTTCCGAGTGCCTCCGCTAACAGGGCCTCCCTGGTCCCCCTCTTCCAGAGCGTAGGCGGCACTACTAGGCCCAAGCCGTGGTCTCACTTAGTGGGACGGGGCCGAGCACGGGACCCGCAGCTGAAATGGCGGCACCTCACCGCCCCCGAAGCGTCCCTGCGATTGTCCTTTGCTCCGTGGCTGCAAGATCGGGTAAGCCGAGCTCCGCTGCTAGGCGAAACGGGTCCGGATGGCCGAGGGGAACCGGAGCTCCAGGCTCACACAGCCGCCATGGAAGCTCCACACATGCGCACTCGCACACAACTTCTTTAATATTCCAAAGTATCAAAATACAAGCATCGTTCAAGAATTTTCTTCATATAGTAACATACTGATCATAAAAAGATCATGTAAATCGAACAAAGTCCATAACAAGACAATGGTCTTGCTCCATATTTACCGGTAAATATGGAGCAAGACCATTGTCTTGTTATGGACTTTGTTCGATTTACATGATCTTTTTATGATCAGTATGTTACTATTTGAAGAAAACTCTTGAACGATGCTTGTATTTTGACACTTTGAAATATTAAAGAAGTTGTGTGCAGCAATCCTGGACTTTTATTTTTATATATAGCCTTGGGGTAAGGCTTGATTGCTGGCACCTGAAGAACACTGAAGTGCTGCTCACCTTTCCTAATTGTTGTATATATATATATATATATATATATATATATATATATATATATACACACATATATATATATATATATATATATATATATATACATGCTGAGCCGCCCACCCTCTTGAGCTTGTCTGGTAACCTACCAGACCAATTTTCAGCTTTCAGTGCTGTTGCACTTTGAATAACTATTGCGCGGGTGTGCGACACTGTACCCAAACAACATTTTTATCATTTTGTTCCCACAAATAGAGCTTTCTTTTGGTGGTATTTGATCACCTCTGCGGTTTTTATTTTTTGCGATACAAATATAAAAAGACCGAAAATTTTGAAAAAAAAATGTTTCTCTGTTTCTGTCACAAAACTTTGTAAATAAGTACATTTTCTCCTTCACTGATGGGCATTGAAGTGGCTACACTGACAGGCACTGATGAGGTAGTACTGATTGGCATTGATGAGGTGGCACTGATGGGCACTGATATGCAGCAATGATGGGCACTGATTGGCAGGACTGATAAGCATCACTGACTGGCATTGATAGCTGGCACTGGGCACTGGTAGGTGGCACTGGTGGGCACTGATAGGGGGCACTGGGGGACACTGGTGGGTGGCAATGACAGATGCACTAATAGGGACCCAGTCCCTTATGGTCTAGGGTGGCATCTGAAGTTGGCACTGAGTGCCATCCATGTTGGCACTGTGCCCCTTACCTGATGGTCTAGGACGGGCTCGCTGGTGGTCTAGGATGGGCTCCCTGGTGTTTCTGATCGGCTCCCTTGGTGGTCTATGGTGGTCTATGGTGTCAATCCTAGGGGGGCTGCAATGATTAACACTCAGCATAGACCCCTTCCCTGTCAGAAGAGCAGCCGATTGGTCTGCAGAAACGAGTAGAGGAAAAGCTGATAAACATATTTTCCTGTTTACACTGTGCCAGCCGTGAATGGTCATGGCTGATCACATGGTAAAAAGCTTCTGATGGAATCTCTATACCGAGATCGGTAATGCGGTGGGTCAGACTGACACACCGCACCACCGATCGCCACAATGTGTGACCCAGGGGCGCACGCCGGCATGCTGTCCTACTGGGTGTCATACGATGCCCTGTCAGGGTAACTGAACCACTTCCCGGCCGTCATTCTGCGGTAAGGAAGTGGTTAATGTCCCCAGTCCAACAGTACATAGTTACCTTTCCTTCACTTTCCTATGGCTTCATTTTGTTACTAACAGCAGCTATGTTAACTTACAATAAAATTGAAGGCATCATCCTGTTTCCCCTATCACCCTATCTCCATGTATGATATACGAATCTCCCTCGGGTCCATACATTTACTAAAGACCAGACCCAGCCCTTTGCCTTGCATAGTTACCAGGTGTCTCATATTTTGAAAAATAGTCCAGAAACATTCTAATGTATACAATGCAGGAAATGTGTAGTTTGCTAGTTTGGCTGCTGTTTCTAAAAGTATGTGCAATTTTCCATATACCAGTATCTCACAATATACCATATATATATATATATATATATACACACAGTATCTCACAAAAGTGAGTACACACCTCACATTTTGTAAATATTTTATTATAACTTTTCATGTGACAACACTGAAGAAATGACACTTTGCTACAATGTAAAGTAGTGAGTGTACAGCTTGTATAACAGTGTACATTTTCTGTCCCCTCAAAATAACACAACACACAGCCATCAATGTCTAAACCGCTGTCAGCAAAAGTAAGTACACCCCTAGGTGAAAATGTCCAAATTGCACCCAAAGTATCAGTATTTTGTGTGACCACCATTATTTTCCAGCACTGCCTTAGCCCTGTTGGGCATGGAGTTCACCAGAGCTTCACAGGTTGCCACTGGAGTCCTCTTCCACTCTTACATGACAACATCACTGAGTTGGTGGATGTTAGAGACCTTGCACTCCTCCATCTTCCATTTGAGGATGCCCCACAGATGCTCAATTGGGTTTAGGTCTAGAGACATGCTTGGCCAGTCCATCACCTTTACCCTCACCTTCTTTAGCAAGGCAGTGTTCGTCTTGGAGGTGTGTTTGGGGTCGTTATCATGTTGGAATACTGCCCTGCGAAGGGCGAAGGGAGGGACTCATGCCCTGCTTCAATATGTCACAGTACATGTTGGCATTCATAGTTCCCTCAATAAAATGTAGCTCCTCTCATGTAGCCCCAGACCATGACACTCCCACCACCATGCTTGACTGTAGGCAAGACACACTTGTCTTTGTACTCCTCACCTGTAGATTTGAGCGAACACCTGGATGTTTGGGTTCGGTGGGTTCGGCCGAACTTCAGGAAAAAGTCCGGGTTCAGTACCGAACTTGACCCAAACTTTACCCCGAACCCCATTGAAGTCAATGGGGACCCAAACTTTTCGGCACAAAAATTACTGTAAAAAAGTCCTGGAAAGTGCTAGAGCGCTGCAAAATGATTTTAGAACAATCATCTGTTCCCTTACAGCAACAGCAGGAACCTGACCCTATAGGAGTAGGTGATGATCTTAGAACAATAATCTGTCCCTTACAGCAACAGCAGGGACCTGACCCTATAGAACTAGAAGATGATTTTAGAACAATAATCTGTCCCTCTAAGCAGTAGACTCTACCTAGCCCAGTCAGATCTTTCTGTAATGCAGGATGAGATCTGCAATCTGTCCCTAAAAGCAGTAGTAGTAGTAATCTCTACCTAGTCCACAATCAGATCGTTCTGTAATGCAGGATGAGATGTTATAATATCTGCAATCTGTCCCTCACATCGCCGGCAGCATCCTCTCCCTACACTACCCAGAGAGCATGTGACATGCAGCACTAAGTGACTCCAGCTTATAAAGAGGCTGGGTCACATGATGCACTGGCCAATCACAGCCATGCCATTAGCAGGCATGGCTGTGATGGCTGCTAAGGGCAAACCAGTGAAACGCTTGTTGATTGGCTGCCCTGCAGCTATTCAACATGCGTGATCAAATACCCGAACCCAGAACCCGAACCCGAACTTTTTTCCAAATGTCTGGGTTCGGGTCCGGGTCACGGACACCCCAAAGTTCGGTATGGACCGGAACTTTACAGTTCGGGTTCGCTCAACTCTACTCACCTGGTTACTTGACACCATATGAACCAAATAAGTTTATCTTGGTCTTATCAGACCACAGGACATGGTTCCAGTAAACCATGTCCTTAGTCTGCTTGTCTTCAGCAAACTGTTTGTGGGCTTTCTTGTGCATCATCTTTAGAAGAGGCTTCCTTCTGGGATGACAGCCATGCAGACCAATTTGATGCAGTGAGCGTCATATGGTCTGAGCACTGACAGGCTGACCCCTCACCCCTTCAACCTCTGCAGCAATGCTGGAGGCACTCATACACCTATTTCTCGAAGACAAACTCTCGATATGACGCTGAGCACGTGCACTCAACTTCTTTGATCAACCATGGAGAGGCTTGTTCTGAGTGGAACCTGTCTTGTTAAACTACTGAATGGTCTTGGCCACTGTGCTGCAGCTCAGTTTCAGGGTCTTGGAAATTTTCTTATAGCCTAGGCCATCTTTACGTAGAGCAACAATTCTTTTTTCCAGATCCTCAGAGAGTTCTTTACCATGAGGTGCCATGCTGAACTTCCAGTGATCAGTATGAGAAAGTGAGAGTGATAATACCAAATTGAACACACCTGCTCCCCATTCACACCTGAGCCCTTGTAACACTAACGAGTCACGTGACTCCAGGGAGGGAAAATTACTAATTGGGCCCAATTTGGACATTTTCATTTAGGGGTGTACTCACTTTTGTTGCCAGCGGTTTAGACATTAGTGGCTGTGTTTATTTATTTTGATGGGGCAGCAAATTTACACTGTTATACAAGCTGCACACTCACCACTTTACATTGTAACAATGTGTCATTTCTTCAGTGTAGTCACATGAAAAGATATAATAAAATATTTACAAAGATGTGAGGGGTGTATACACTTTTGTGATATAGTGTGTGTGTGTATGCATGTGTGTATGCAGTATATATATATATATATATATAAATAAAATATATATTCTCACATATACCAGTACACCCCTCAATTTTTTGTAAATATTTTATTATATCTTTTCATGTGACAACACTGAAGAAATTACACTTTGCTACAATGTAAAGTGGTGAGTGTACAGCTTGTATAACAGTGTAAATGTACTGGGACATATTGAAGCAGAGCATGATCCCCTCCCTTCGGAGACTGGGAGGTAGGGCATTATTCCAACATTATAACAACCCCAAACACACCTCCAAGATGACCACTGCCTTGCTAAAGAAGGTGAGGGTAAAGGTGATGGACTGGCCAAGTATGTCTCCAGACCTAAACCCTATTGGGCATCTGTGGGGCATCCTCAAATGGAAGGTGGAGGAGCGCAAGGTCTCTAACATCCACCAGCTCTGTGATGTCATCATGGAGGAGTGGACGAGGACTCCAGTGGCAACCTATGAAGCTCTGGTGAACTCCATGCCCAAGACGGTTAAGGCAGTGCTGGAAAATAATGGTGGCCACACAAAATGTTGACACTTTGGGCCCAATTTGGACATTTTCACTTAGGAATGTCCTTACTTTTGTTGCCAGACATTAATGGCTGTGTGTTGTGTTATTTTGAGGGGGCAGCAAATGTACACTGTTATATAAGCTGTACACTCACTACTTTACATGGTAGCAAAGTGTAATTTCTTCAGTGTTGTCACATGAAAAGATAGAATAAAATATTTCCAAAAATGTGAGGGGTGTACTCACTTTTGTGAGATACTGTGAGATACTGTGCACATTACATGGTACTGCTGCTTCTGTTGTGCACACTAGATATCATTTTCTATTTTTTTAGTTTGCATGCAAATATGACAGTACTGCGTGTATGCCACGCCTTTTAAAAACATGCACCCACAACCTGTTTTTTTTTTTAGTGTATGCCACTTCTATACACTATTGCCAAGTTTGACATAACTGTAGTAGAGAGGACAGGAAGCCCTTTGTAAGCTGCAGATAGCTCTAGAGCAGTGGTTCTAAACTCCAGTCCTCGGGACCCACTTACAGGCCAGATTTTAAGTATTACCTTGGGGAGATGCAGACTAGAATACTGCAATCACTGAGCAGCAAATGATATCACCTGTGATGCATTTCAGTTATCCTGCAAATCTGGCCTGTTAGTGGGTCCCAAGGACCGAAGTTGAGAACCACTGGTCTAGACAGAGCTTATGCAGGGCTGATAATCCTTTGATGCCTCATGTGATTGTGATTGCCCACTAACCAAGCTCAAGTGCTGATGTTGTGAGTATTATATTCAAGCATCCAAGCATTTTTATACCCTCAGTGTTTGAATGGAGGGAGTAAACGTGAACTTGGGCTACTGGGGGGGCTTTATTTGAAGTATGTCATTGCTGAACTCCCTGTGAAGATGTGACGATTGCTCTTGCTTTGCTATCTCTGGTCTCAATGTCTTCTACATTAGGGGTTCTCAACCTCAGTCCTCAACTACCCCCAACGGACCATGTGTTCAACTTTTTCTTTAACCACTTCAGCCCCGGAAGGATTTCACACTTTAGGACCAGAGCACTTTTTGCAATTTGGCACTGCGTCGCTTTAACTGACAATTGCGCGGTCATGTGACGTTGTACCCAAACAACATTTGCGTCCTTTTTTCCCACAAATAGAGCTTTCTTTTGGAGGTATTTGTTCCCCTCTGAGTCATTTCTGATTTCATCGCTATAAACAAAAGAGCGACTATTTTGCAAAAAAAAAAAATATTTCTTACTTTTCGCTAAAATACATATCCAAAAAAAATAAATAAAATAAAAAACATTTTATTCATCGGTTTTGGCTGATTTATGTTCTTCCTCATATTATTGGTAAAAAAAATTGCAATTGTGTTTATTGATTGGTTTGCGCAAACATTGCTGTGTTTCCAAATGATGAGAATTAATTTATTGAGTTTATTTTTTTTATTTTACTAGTAATGGCAGCGATCTGCAATTTTTAGCAGTACTGCGATATTGCAGTGGACATGTCGAACCATTTTGAAACTTCTTGGGACCATTGGCATTTATACAGCGATCAGTGCTATGAAAATGCATTGATTGCTGTGTAAATGCCATTGGCAGTGAAGGGGTTAATCTGGAGGGGGCACTGTAAGGGTTAACTGTGTTCCCTCAGTGTGTTCTAACTGTATGGGGGCTGAGCTGGCAGGGGGAGGGGAGTGATCACGGCTTCCATATACAGGGAGCCTGTGATCACATCCCTTCTCCCTCTGTCAGAACGGAGATCCATGTTTACATACACGGACCTCCATTCTCTCATCGCAGGGGAGCCATTGTGGGTAGCGGGTGGAGATCGAGTCTGCCCTACCCGCTCCCTGGCTCCCCCACTGGAACACATTGAGCGCGCCTCCTCACAGTGCGTGATCTCGCAGCCGCCGTCAGGTGACAGTGGTTTGCGATAACAAACCAAGTTGCCGCCGTCAAGCCACGGCGGGCAATTGGCAACTGCTTAAGAGAAGTTCCCAAAACATGGCCCATTGGGGGTACTTGAGGACTGAGGTTGAGAAGCACTGTTCTAGATCATTGACAAGCATGTGGTAAGTACATTTAGAAGAATGCCAAACCTCCTGATCTTGGGAATTTTCAGATCTGTGATTAAGTGTGTGGAGTATGAAAAAGCATAACTAATGAAGTAAAATCCCAGAATGAAAGGTCATCAATGGTTCCTTATTCCTCAGTATAAGATTATTTTAAATAAAATATACTAGGGCTGCAAAAGTTGCACTTGTAATATCAAGTTATAAAATACATTCTTAATGACTTAAAGTGGTAGTAAACTATGTTTAGACACTTGTACCTACAGGTAATCTTATAATACAAGGAATATCTCCTAAACGTGCACTGTTTAGACATATTCAGTGTTTCTGTTGCTGGTGACTTCACCGGCGCATGCACTCTGAGGGCACGGCATACTCATGCTGTCCCTTCAGAGCTGTGTGCCACGGTCAAGACTCCCACGCACATGCACTCATACACCTGGAGACTGGGTGAAAATGAAAGCCCTGTCAGCGGGGACAAGGCGCCACTGGAGGGATTCATTTCCAGGAAAGTAAGGTGCACATACGTACTAGCACATTATGACATTATGTTGCAGGGGGGGAGATATTTTTTTTTGCAGTTTACTACCGCTTTAAGCAGTTTTTGGATTTTCGTGAAATATAGTTAATGTTACTGTGCTTTAAAGTGGTTTTAAAGGCTCAAGGTTCCCAAGGTATTCTATACATGAAGGTAAAAAACCTTCTGTGTGCAGTAGCCCCCCAGTGGGGTGGGTCTGAGTCTTGGCTCTGTGTATTTTATGGACACATAAAGCGGGGCTCAGGAGCGAGCATGCCCCAGTGCCCCCATAGCAAGCAGCTTTCTATTGGGGGCACTGGCAGAAGAGGAGGAGCCGGGGGCGCTGATGGGGGACCCAAAAAGAGGAGGATCAGGACTCCTTTTTGTTTTTTTAATAAACCTTTAATGTCACTTTAACCACTTCAGCTCCTGAAAGGTTTACCCCCCCCCCCCCATCATGACCAGGCCATTTTTTGTGATACGACACTGCATTACTTTAACTGACAATTGCACGGTCGTGCAATGTTGTACCCAAATAAAATTGTCCATTTTTTCCCACAAATAAAGTTTTCCTTTGGTGGTATTTGATCACTGCTGCGTTTTTTATTTATTGCGCTATAAACGAAAAAATACCAATTATTTTGAAAAAAAATATATATTTTTTACTTTCGGTTATAAAAAAAATCCAATAAAAAATGTAAAAAACTAATTTCTTCATCAGTTTAGGCCAATATGTATTCTGCTACATGTTTTGGTAAAAAAAAAAAAAACAATAAGCATGTATTGATTGGTTTGCACAAAAGTTATAGTGTCTAAAAACTATTGGATATTTTTATGGAATTTGTATTTATTTAATTTTTTACTAGTAATGGTGGTGATCAGTGACTTATAGCTGGACTGCGACATTGCAGCGGACAAATCAGACACTAAGACACTTTTGACACTTTTTGGGGGACCAGTGACACTGATACAGTGATCTGAGCTAAAAAATTGCAATGTCATTGTACTAATGACCCTGGCAGGGAAAGAATTAACAACAGGGGTGATCAAAGGGTTAAATGTGTTCCCTGGAAGTGCTTTCTAACTGTGTGGAGGGTGCTTTGACTGGAGGAAGACAGAGATTTATGTTCCTGATTAGCAGAAACACAGTATCTCCATCTTTCCCTCTCACAGAATGGCGATCTGCCTTGTTTACATAGGCAGACCGCCATTCTGTCTCTCTTGGGAATGATGGCTGGGTGCTGGTGAACATCAGGTCTGCCGGACCTGCTGATTGGCTTGTGCGCCCCAGACCCAGATCACGATGTACAGGTACTTGATTTCATGCTGAAGGGCTGCCCTGCCACAGTACATGTACATGGGATGGTCTGGAAGCGTTTAAAGTGCTACAATATAAAAAAGATGTTTCTCACAGAATATCTTTCAGTTCTCCATTTTGTTTTAGCATATTAATATGTTCTATCTGAATTACAGTTAATGGCCACCATAAAGGAAGAAGTAGGGAAGTGTATGAAAATTAAAAAGAGGTGGTATATTAATGAGAGAGATGTGGTCCACATAAGTAAAACAAGCCCCATTCTGTGATGCAGTAAGGCAGTTGTGGGAGATTAGCCTGTGGGGATCACTTTTCAGAGGAAAAGATTCAGCAAGGAGGTCAGTTTCTTTAAAATCTGGCGGCTTGCCAGGTTTATTATCACAGGTTTGCAAGCTCAAAACACATAAAAACAGAAAACAAAACCTCGCCGTCCTCCTCTATACTGTGTGGGGCTATCCCTGGCACCCACAAAACATAAGCACAGTGCAAACCCTGATCCTTGAGTCCAAATTAGCACACAGAGCTCACTCAGCTTTCTCCCTCTGAGATCCAGGATAGAGCTCTCCTCTGCTCAATTCCTGCTCATTAAATGCAAGTGGAGAGGGGTTTGAGTGGACCAGAAAGTCTGGGCTGGAACCAGCTCTGCCGCGGTGGCTGGCAAAACCCGGGTCGAAATCTCTCACTAGTCACCTCAAAGTGATTGCAGACGAGGCAACCAGTATCGCCCTTCCATTAAGGCGCCTCGCATAACGTCACACAGTATACAATGGGATATGAAGTTTTTTGGAAGGTCACATGATGCGACAGGAAGTGATGGGCTGATAATGCTTTTTATTATAATTTTATACCAAGAAGTGAAGATCCAAAGCTGCCAAGAACTAGGTAAGTGAGAGCTAAACACATCAGGATGGCTTGGGCATAAAAGACATTAGAAAAGGTTTCATTTTATTGTGAAAAGTGAAATTCTGCCTGAAAATGTGAACTTAGCATTACAAGAAGTATTCTGGGCTAATAGGCAAGAGGGTGGCACACATAGCAAGGGGGGCGGGCACTGCCCTAGGGAACATAAACCAATCCAAAAAAACTTTTAAAAAATGAATTTTGCCCAGGAACATTTTTATTAATGCTTAAAGTACAGGGTGGGCCATTTATATGGATACACCTTAATAAAATGGGAATGGTTGGTGATATTAATTTCCTGTTTGTGGCACATTAGTATATGTGAGGGGGGAAACTTTTCAAGATGGGTGGTGACCATGACGGCCATTTTGAAGTTGGCCATTTTGAATCCAACTTTTGTTTTTTCAATAGGAAGAGGGTCATGTGACACATCAAACTTATTGGGAATTTCACAAGAAAAACAATGGTTTTAACGTAACTTTATTCTTTCATGAGTTATTTACAAGTTTCTCTTTGTTTACAGCCATTGACATGTCGCTGAGGTTAACACGTGCGGATCAGATAGAAATTGTGTTGATGTCTGATGAACGCAGTAACCGGGTCATTGCAGCAGATTTCAATGCAAGACAGCCTACGAGACCACCCATCTCCCATGCTACAGTTAGCAAACTGCTTGCTAAGTTTCGTGAAACTGGTTCAGTGTTGGATTTGCCAAAATGTGGACGCATGAAATCTGTCACTAATGAAGAAACATCAGTGGCTGTCCTAGCTTCATTCAGCAAGAGCCCACAGCGTAGCACTCGCCGCATGTCCCTAGAGAGTGGCATTAGTCGAACATCCCTTCGGCGGATATTAGCTACTCACAAATGGCACCCTTACAAACTCCAGCTACTGCAGCATCTCAACGAGGATGACCCAGATCGGGGCACTGAATTTGCAGAATGGGCAAAACAAAAATTGGAACAGGACCCTCAGTTTACGCAGAAGATTTTGTTCAGTGATGAGGCAAACTTTTATGTGAATGGTGAAGTTAACAAACAAAACCACCGCTATTGGACTGACACTAACCCACATTGGATAGATCCCTCCAAGACTGTTGGAACAAAAAATTGATGGTATGGTGTGGTATATGGGGTACAAAGATAGTGGGGCCATTCTTCATCAATGGAAACCTCAAGACCACTGGATATGTGAAATTGCTACATGATGATGTGTTTCCCTCTTTATGCACTGAAGCTGGCACGTTCCCTGAGTTTTTCCAACAAGATGGTGCAAGATGAACAGTTTCCTGGAAAGTGGATTGGTCGTCGTGGGCCAGTTGAATGGCCCCCAAGGTCTTCCGATCTGACCCCCTTAGATTTTTATCTTTGGGGTCATCTGAAGGCAATTGTCTATGCTGTGAAGATACGAGATGTGCAGCACCTGAAACTACGGATACTGGAAGCCTGTGCAAGCATTTCTCCTGCGGTGTTGCTATCAGTGTGTGAAGAGTGGAAGAAGAGGGTTGCATTGACAATCCAAAACAATGGGCAGCACATTGAACACATTTTATAAGTGGTCAGAAACTTTTAAATAACTCATGAAAGAATAAAGTTACGTTAAAACCGAGCACACCATTGTTTTTCTTGTGAAATTCCCAATAAGTTTGATGTGTCACATGACCCTCTTCCTATTGAAAAAACAAAAGTTGGATTCAAAATGGCCGACTTCAAAATGGCCGCCATGATCAGCACCCATCTTTAAAAGTTTTCCCCCTCACATATACTAATGTGCCACAAACAGGAAGTTAATATCACCAACCATTCCCATTTTATTAAGGTGTATCCATATAAAGGCCCACCCTGTAGAACATTAAAGCTGCCCATTTCTATAATTACATATCTGGGGGCTAGTCTTAATGTTGCCTATGATGGGTGCATCTCTGTGGTGTACAAAAAGTGCTTTAAAAAAGGGAAGAAGATAGTTTAAATTGTCAGCAAATGATATTTCATTGCCAGCTGCTCTCTTTCCTTTTATTTGAGTCTGGATTGGATTTTAAGGGGGTACCATGAAGGTTCTGTTACAGATTGTAAGGGAGACTCCATGCAAAAATAACAAAAAAAAAGTATGAGACCCCCTTAAATATTTATATCAGATTCTTAATCTGAGCATACAGTCTGGCTGGCCAGGAAAGGGGTGCCCCCCTCTTGAACCATGTCAGGCCACATGCCCTCAACACTCCCTGGCAAATCACCATTACTCCATGACCCAATAGTTGTGGGGATCTGTAAATGGGGGCCTAACATAATTTGGAAGGCTCCGTTAACAATAAGGGGGTACCCAGATACAACTGCCACTAAGTGAAGCAGTTTTAAGTACATAGTACCCCTACTTATTCATAAAAAACGTAAACAGTAAAAAAAACACAAATAATTTTTGACAAGACTCAAAAAACAATAACCATCAATCACATCATCCAGCAATGTACAGTAGATCCATGACTAGGGCAGTTCAGATCACCCCTGCATCTACTATAACTATCACATATTCCCCCTTACATTACCCCCACCATTTCTCCAATAATGACACCAGAAACTGTATTGGGGTTAAGTGGCCGTTTCGGCCTTTTATTAAACCAAAACAATTTAACATTGACATTATAACCACATAACGAAAGGAAGAAAGAAAAGTTGCAGATCCTTGACGACACCATCTCGTATAACTCTGGACTCTGTGATACCCTAAAGTGAGGTTCTGTCCCCAGCCGCTACCACCGCCTCGAGGACTATCCTAACTGACCACAGACTCCTATCACCTTACCCACCCGGTCAATCTGAACTGGAACCAGACTAACCGGAGAACTCCATACCTGAAATGGGTCCCACCGTTTCACCAATATACCATTTTTACACCTTCGTCAAGGACCCCAACCGCCACCGCGGCAGAAGTATGACACCTTATACTTGTGCCTGCCTCCACACCTGAAAAGCCCTCTGTATGCCGTCCTGTAATCCTAAACTCCATAGGTCGATGCCCACTGCATTAAGATGGACACCATCCCCTCTCAAATATCTCCATGTATCAACCTCCAACTCAGCATGCCGAATCACAAAGCCTCCATTCCGAACAAAAAACTTCCCCACTTCCTTATTCACTTTTATTCGGGCCTTATTTAACTTCTCCACCGACCTCGCCCTTCACCACGCCATGCGTGCCACCATGTCTGACCACACCACTAACATCCTTGGAAATGCTGACCGGAGTCTAAGGAAGTTCCATTTTACATCCTTTATGATCTGTCTCATGGGGCAAAGACCTAAATCATTCCCCCCAACGTGCAGCACCACAATGTCCAGGCTCCTGTCTAATCTCGCAAAGCGGTGTATCTCAGGAAGAACCCTATGCCAAAGCATACCTGGGACCCCAATCCATCTTACTCTGCCCAGCTCTCCATCAACACCCAACTGCCTTCCATTGCGTCTAACCTCCGCCCTCTTTGCCCCCCAAAAGACGTACGAATGTCCCAAAACCCATATGAGACATCAAGGGGCATCTGTAATGACAGAAAGATGACACATACCCAAGTTACCTTATACACATTAACATAGAACACAGATGAACAACAACACACACAACATGCATAGACACCCCTTAGTACCCCTGTTAGATTCCCATCTCCCAATCCGTTTTATAACTGGTTCAGGAAGGCCCCACCGGGACGCCTCCGTAGCTGCCCCTATGCAAAATAAGTGTGACGCATAGTCGCCCGGAACTAATCCAGACACTGCCAAACACCTCCTGAATATCGCTGTGAATTGAAATTTTGAGAAAAACGAACTATCCCTATGAACCAGGAAAGGCCCATCCCCACCCGGCCGCACCGACCCGAATCGCTCCACTGCCCTTACTGGACACAACTCTGAACAACTGCCTCTAAACAATTCCACCTCCACACCTTTTCCCTTCTGATCCGTCTTGGATCGCCTGATCCAAATCCTGACTGACGCATCGGAACAAGTCACATCCTCCTGCAATATCCCACCGGGAGCATGCTTAGAGGGGCTGACCAGCTCACTTATCCTGAAGGCCCCATAGAAAGCCAACAAAAAGGCTGCTCTAAACAGGACCAACTCAAATGTCGACAAACAAACCTCAGACAAAGCTTGAAGAACCACTCCTAAAACTGAAAATGAGACGGGGCTCCGAGAATCCACACTACGCCTACCTTTCCGGTAGCCCTTAATTGCCTGCCTCACCACAAAAGACTTTGTGAAATCCCCCCTCACCCTGTAGCTTAAATAAAAAGGCCAGTGCCGCTAATTTTTTATTAATGCCGGACACCGAGATACTCTGAGCCACATTGCTACAGACAAAATACAACACCAGCGACGTCATGTCTGTTCCAGAGTCCCCATCACCTACCTCCTCCAGTAACGACCTCCATTCTTCCAAAACCTTGCCGTATGATGCCCATGTTCCAACGCAATCTTCCACAACATGTGAGGACAAGGCACTCCCTCTTTCTCCGCCTTCGGCGCCATTATCCGGAACTCGTTCCACTGAAAACGAGACAAAGCATCTGTTAATTTGTTGGTGACCCCGGAATATGCACTGCATACACAAATGTATTAAGTCTCAAACAGCTCAGAACTAAATAGCACAGCATCCTAATCACAGGGGGTGAAGAAGCCGATATCTTGTTAATGGCAACAACCACCCCCAAGTTATCGCAATTGAACCACACTTTTTTATTCCTAAAGGCATCGCCCCAAAGCTCCACCGCCAGCACAATGGGGAACAGTTCCAGTAACACCAAATTCTTTAACAACCCTGCCTCATGCCATGCCGTCGGCCATGGCTCAGCACTCGAGCGACCCTGAAAGTACGCACTGTAGCCCGCTGACCCTGCCGCATCCATAAACAGGACCAAATATGCGTTGCTGACTGGACCCTCCTGCCACAAAGAATGTCCATTGAAGGACTCCAGAAAGACGTCCCACACCTGCAGATCCGCTCTAAGGTCTGAAGTAAGCATATCATAGTGCCCCGGGGACTTCACGCCAGACGTGTCTGCCGCCAACCTCCGGCAAAAGATGCGGCCCATTGGAATTATTCTGCAAACAAAATTCAATTTACCCAGTAAAGTTTGCAGGTCCTTCAATTTGATCTTCCGTTGTCCACAAGTCTGACCCACTTCTAACCGAAGAGCCCTCAATTTGTCCGGTGGCAGTCTACATTCCATGGCCATGGAATCAATGGTAATGCCCAAATAATCGATCTCAGTGGTCGGGTCCTCCGTTTTGTCAGCTGCCAATGGCACACCAAAACATTCAGCCAAATGTTGAAACATCCCCAACAAAACGGCACAAACCCTGGACTCTGGCGGTCCGATACACAGGAAATCATCCAAGTAATGGATGATCGAATTCAACCCAGCCACCTCCCTCACCGTCCATTCCAAGAACGAACTAAATGTCTCAAAAAGGACGCAAGAAATGGAACACCCCATCGGGAGGCACCGGTCCACATAGTAAGACCCCTGCCAGTAGCAACCCAAAAACCTGCAACTTAAGGGATGTACTGGTAACAGTCAAAATGTCGCCTCCACATCGGATTTTGCCATCAGTGATCCCCTCCCATACTTCCGCACCCAATAAATTACCGCATTGAATGATGTATAGGTAACCGCACACTCTTGCGGATCGATACCATCATTCTCTGAACCTTTTGGGTACGATAGATGGTGAATCATCCTAAACGCGCCGGGCTCCTTTTTCGGAACCACGCCTAACGTGGACAACACCAGCCCTTCAATCGGTGGCTTCAAAAACTGGCCACTCATGCGCCCCAAGGATACTTCTTTGTGCAGTTTAGCAGACACTACTTCGTGATGAAGCAGCGCTGATGGTAAATTATTCGGAATAGGCAGAACCCCCCCCCTAGCGTACTGGGAATGCGAAAACCTTCGCAAAACCCTGCCTCCAAAAGACAAGCTCCCGCTCGATCTGGGTGCCTATTTAGAAGGGGCAGCATCTTTTCCATAATCAACGGCGTCCTCCCTTTTTCCAGAACCATCGCTGTTGCGTCCTTTTCCCTGTTTGAAACACCTATGGAGGGGGTGATTATTTCCGCAGCCTGAACACTCGTGCTTGAAGCGGCAGGTGGTTCCGAAACGACAGGAACCGTCGTTATATTGCCAGCACACCCCTTTTTTCCTAAGGGCCGACGATCCTGAGGCGGATGCACCACCGCCCCCCCCCCTCCCCCCCACGAGAAAAAGCTGCCGAGCCTTGGGCAAAGTCATTAACTTCATCCATAACCTAATATCCTTGTGATCCCAACGAATGGATGGGCGGATCACTTTTCTCTGGCGGAACTGCTCATCATAGCGCAGCCAACCAATCCCATCATGGACCCCGTGTGCCTCACCAATGGCCTCTAAATAACAAAACAAAGCCAAACAGTTTTCTGGTGCTTTCTCACCTATCACACTAGCGAAAATCGCAAACGCCCGCGGAATAAGCCGATACCTCCTCTTCTCTTCCTCCTCCTTCTTGCTCTCGTCAGGCTTAACCCGGTCTAAATTAAATTTCTCCAACGGCAGCAGGGAAAATATTTCAACATACTCACCCTTCCATATTTTTTCACGTACTTCCGTTTTGAGGTGCGCCCCCAGCGGACCTTCAAAGCACACGTATACCTCACATTTCACCGAGTCTGCAAGCCTCACCTTATCACCATCTTTTTCTCCATCCTTCGCCGTCCCTGTTCCCGAAGGTCCAGCGGCATTTAGCTCCGTTTGGGTGCCAGCGCCGACCACCGACGACCGCCTCCCCGTGGCCTCCTCCGCAGGCACTGTCACAGCCGTAACTCCCTCTCCTCACCACTCCGGCTCCTAGCTCTGTCGTCATCCGGATGCGCCACCCGTCTCACGCTGGCCATCACTCGTCCCGACCTCCCAGGCCCCGCCACTGACCTGGAGGCGTGCCCTCCCGACCAACAAGGACTGCAGGCCTCTGAGCCTGCTCCACGATGCCTCCGCTCTTCCTCACGATGTGAGCCGCCGGCCGCACCAGGCAACAGGCCGGCGCTCGCTGTGATAACTCTCCCTCACCGGGCTGGCACTCCGACCGGAGCATCGCCAGCAGTGCCAGCCACCAAAGCCTGGGACCGGATGAACGAGGAGAAGACCGGTGAAGAGACAGCACCGCCATCCCCCCCACGGACTCCACTGTGGACAGGGATTTCTCTCAGGGACTGCGCCCACCGCAGCTGGCTGTTGCTTGGCAGGGGGTCCTGGAGGGTCCGGATTCGGGCTCCCAAGGCAAAGCTGAGCCCAAGGGGTATGCTCTGGGCTAAGGCGCTCCGGGGGCCTAGACCTCCGAGCCCATGTAGAGGCAGGCCTCGTCCGAGGAGGGTCCTGCCTTACCCCTTGCAGAGACGCTGAGACTTGCTCTTGGACCCAAGCCGGGCCATGGACTGTTGCTGCAGCCCTAATCTGCTACAAAAGAGCCTCCAATTCACTCATAGTTGCTGTTCTTGCAGACCAACGCTGAGAAGGAGTACGGACCACGCTTCTTCGCGATGTCCTGCTGCAAGTGACTGCCCCTATTACTCCACCCTTAGACTACACTATTCAGCACCTCCCCCTCACCCCGTTCACCATCCAATCCGGTAAGACCTCTAACTTCCTCAGCCAAACCCCCTTTCAAACCTGTTCTGCCTGGTCTTCCTTCCACCCCTGTCATGTATTTACTTCGCCTATCATTTCATTCCTGCTCCATTAATTTCTCATCAATCACAATATCCACCGACTGCTGAAAAAAAATGTCACCACCAAAACACGTCCAGTCCATTCGTTGGTTGCCTCCCGCTGAATGACAGGAATAACAGACGGTAACTTTTACAAGGGGACAGGGTCTCCTGTATAATGACATTGACCATATATGGACATGACTATATATGGTCAATGACATCGCTTGGACACATGTCATGTTTATATATGGTCAATGACATCATCCAGGAGAGTCTGTCCACGTGTATTTAACAGTTATCATACACCAGACCTGTCAATCTAAAGGAGGCAAGCGAACAGACTGGATGTGTCTTGGCAGCAACATTTTTTTCTTTTGTTAGGCCAGCAGGCATTGTTGTTGGCAGGCATTTATGTGGATCTACATTGGCCAACGAGATTGACAGTTGATGTACATCATGGGATTTTTTTTTTTTATTAATAGACTAGTATGGAATTTTAAAGGACCTCACAGATTTTTTCTTTTCAAAAAATTTTATTGAAGTAGAATGGGTACAAGGAAATAAATGTACAGAAATTCACAAAGGTGCTAGATAGATCTAGAAATTAACAGGTCTGTGGGTTAGGACAACATGGTCACAAATAATATGATTGTATACAGTAACTAGACACGATAAAAGCTCAGATTTAGATAGTTAAAGGACATCAAGAAGCAACAAAGGTGTAAAATCCTCTAAGAGATCACCTCCTGGTCCAGATGCCCCACTGGGAACAATCTGCACCTGGACCAGGGATTACATGAAAAGCAAAATAATATTCTAAAATTTGTGTTAGTGGAATGTCCTGACACAGGCAGCTCAGGGTAACCGTGTCATTAACTGCATATTAGTAAGCTTCTAGATGAGATAAAAAAGAAAAATAAAAGAAAAAGGGGGGGGGGAGAGAGTTGGGAGTGAGTCTTAGCCTATACTTAGGCCAGACTCTACCTCTTGGATTGAGCGTATAAAGGTATAGTAAAGTGTAGACCTGATCTGTCTGGTGGGGTAGCTGTGACTATCTAGACTCAAGCTATAACTTGAATAGGGGGAGAGAAAGAAGGTGGAGGTAGGGGGAAAGGGAAGGTGAGGCGAGATAGTGTGTGGAAGGGGGGAAAGGTTCGGGGAGAGGGAAGGGGGGTGGAGAGGGGAGGGGGGATGTCCCGGGGAGACTTCACTGCTCCTATCCATGACACTGTAGAATACAGTGTGAAACAAGGAATATTAAGTGAGTGAGGGTGAATTTAGAATCGTTCAAGGAGTCAGGAGACTGTGGTCAAAATTGGAGGGGTTAAAATGGTCCATCCAGGGGGCGGAGCCGGCATCCGGAGCGGATGGACGTGTGAGGAGTGAGCTCCGGCTGTTCGGCGGCTAAAGCGGCTTCAGAGCGACAACAAAAGCACCCTTTTGGCTCAAAAACAACACCTTACTCAGGCTGAACAAGATGCTGCCCTCCGGGAAGCGTAAAGACAGAGAGGGGCCCAAAAAAATCGATGATTTCTTTGTCCCTGCCGCAGGCCGGAGATCCCAAAATGGCGCCGCCGCGGCGCTCAGAGCCCAGTCGGAGCGGGAGGGAGACCCACCGCTGCAGCGCAGCCAGCAAGGTGAGCTTGTA
>BLSH010515158.1:15877-26151 GCA_018402905.1 Glandirana rugosa
TTTAATCGTGTATACGTTACACACAGGCAGGATCCTAAGTATTATTTTTATTATTATTTTCTAAAAAAAAGTGGCCAAATAACGCACCATCATTTTTATTACATGTCCTATGCTTTAGTGAATTGACCCCATTAATCTTTTCTAATTTGCTGATACATAAACATATTTTTTAGGTAACATCTTACTTTAGATACCTGTGAGTAATTAACCAGACTACGTCTGCAGGCATGTTCAAGTTTTCACCATGCCCCCGATGATGTGACTTTTCACGAAACATGTTGGGCGGTGTCCATGCTTGCGACGTTACCACACCCACCAATCCCACAAGGCTGTCGGCTTGAATCCTAGGACGGACACACATTGCATATGTGCTAATTTTTAACTGCCTCTAAGTAGTTGGTATCTTTTATCCTTAATAAAGTTCATACGGTGTCACACTATGGGAGCTTCTTTGATTCATCTTATATGCATGATTTGCCGGTGAACCATCAATTATTCCGTATGTGAGTGTTCCCATTGGACACCAAAGAA
This sequence comes from Glandirana rugosa, assembly GCA_018402905.1. Lineage (NCBI taxonomy): Eukaryota > Metazoa > Chordata > Amphibia > Anura > Ranidae > Glandirana > Glandirana rugosa. The sequence continues at coordinate 16,409 of BLSH010515158.1, forward strand.
AAGCCATAGAGGTCTAACATTTTGCTGCAAAGGAAAGAGGGTTGATGACTCCTGTCTTAAGGATATTCTATCGTACTGCGCTCATGACTCTTATCATCTACAGTCCATTTTATTACTATTATTATTATACAGGATTTATATAGCGCCGACAGTTTGCACAGCGCTTTACAATATTAGGGCAGACAGTACAATTACAATACAATTCAATTCAACACAGAAGGAATAAGAGGGCATTTCCTCTGGTAAGCGGCATCTCATATTATATGGTGGAGGTGCACCTGGGTGTTTCACTTTTTATGCGATATTCATTATCAAGGTACTTTTTTCATATATGTTGAACACGTAATCCCTCACATTCTCCTTGGAGTGATCTACTAGTTTCATGATTGGACTATATCACTTCCGATTGGACTGTAATATTTATGGGACTTTATTTCTTTGTCATTTAAGCACAGTAATTTTCTGTTTGTATTTGTTCCAGTTTATAAATCACTGTTTCATGCAACCAATGTTTCCAAAAATTATGAATACATTGTTTGTTAATGTGAGCATACAAATGGTTAGAATGCTGTACAATTCCAAAGTAAGTGGATTGTACAAGCAGATTTTTGTGCATGTGGTCAGTTTTATGCACAGCTGTCTTGAACTTTTCTGCATTGCTAATCCTGACCAATTCTCACATCTCCCTTCTCTTATCTGTCTGAAGTGCTGTTGACTTCGTAATGTCATATACACCACCCACCCTCATTCTCTGTAGTTTTTATCTCAAATAATCCTCTAAAAACTATCTTTGTTGCCTCATGTGCTGATTGAACCCTTCAGCACTCAATGTGTATGAGCTCGAATATGCAGATACGTCTGACTTTAAGGCATGGATTGTAGAGGTCATGGTAGGAAATGCAGAAAGAAGATACTAATATGGATAACAAAAAATGGTAAGTGTTCATAGGCTGTGTGAAGGACAAAGTACTCATTGTGTATAAACTTCTGTCCACAAGGTTTAGGAGTGTGTCTATGGGAATGTTTGACCATTCTTCCAGAAGCGCATTTGTGAGGTCAGGCACTGATATGGATGAGTTGTAAATATATTTCCACATAATAAATAGGATGCAATATAGGTATATATACATGTAAACCAATTACCATATATTAGAAAATGCAGTATAATATAAGCATATAAGCATATAGACCAAGGCACCAGGGTCAATGTCCACAAGATCCTACTAAAACACTATATGCATAGTGTGCAATTATGCTTGTCCATAAAGCCACTCCACAGCAATGAAAAAAATCAAAAGAGTGGACAGTCCTTATATGATTCTTGTAGTGTAGCCGCACATTGTGGAAAAAGTAAGAAAGAAGCACCCAAAGTGACATCACATATGCATTTGTGCAATCCACCACCAATTCTGATTAGCAGCTCTCCAGATGGTGAAGGGTGTCGCACAGTCGGCTATTCACCCTGCCAGGGTCCCCTCAGGGATTGAAGATACTGTTTACACTTGCTGCACCTTCCAATATATGGACACTATTCTTGTAGTCTCCTCACATATGTATATAAAGACATAAAGAGACCCTACATAGCGTAATACTGTATCATCCAATTGTTTATTACAAAAAGGTAATGTACTTACAAAGTAAAATCACGGAGTGCAATAAAAAGCCGGCCGGCACTTTAAGGATAGGCAGTGACATCAGCGCGTCCTCCCTGACGTACGTTTTGAGCATGCTCCCTTCCCTTCAGAGACTGGGCCGCAGGGCAGTATTCCAACATGATAATGACCCCAAACACACCTCCAACACGATCACTGCCTTGCTAAAGAAGCTGAGGGTAAAGGTGATGGACTGGCTAAGTATGTCTCCAGACATAAACCCCATTGAGCATCTGTGGGGCATCCTCAAATAGAAGGTGAAGCAGCACAAGGTCTCTAACATCCACCAGCTACGCAATGTCATCATGGAGGAGCAGAAGAGGACTCCAGTGGCAACCTGTGAAGCTCTGTTGAACTCCATGCCCAAGAGGGTTAAGGCAGTGCTGCAAAATAATGGTGGCCACACAAAATATTGACACTTTGGGCCCAATTTGGACATTTTCAGTTAGGGGTGTACTCACTTTTGATGCCAGCGGTTTAGACACTAATGGCTGTGTGTTGAGTTATTTTGAGGGGACAGAAAATGTACACTGTTATACAAGCTGTACACTCACTACTTTACTACATTGTAGAAAATTGTCATTTATTCAGTGTTGTCACATAAAATGATAGAATAAAATATTTACAAATATGTAAATATATATATATACATATACATATATATATATATTCTGTATATATATGGCCAGCCTTACCAACGTTGCACAGTAAAGGGACAGCCCCCTTCCCTACCTAGTGTAGACTGTATGGTTATGTCAGTTCATGTGGGCTGGCAACAAGTATGTAAAGAACTGTCTTATTAGAGGCTCAACATTGAGTGCAAACTTTATTGCATGGATGCATCCTGTATTAAATGTTAATTTTTGGAAAATATAAAACTGTATACTGCTTTTGAAAAGACAGCAGCTAATATTTTACAGCACAGATACAAACGTATTATGAAACTAAATGCAATGGCAGTTTAGAGTGCCTGCTTTCATATACCAAATGGTTGTTAAGCACATGTTAGGGGCTGAAGTTTTGCTGGTATTGCAGACACATAGCTTACATGACTGGGTTGTTAAAGAGAATATATACAACTGCTGTGTATATTTTCTTATTTATTTATTGACAACTGGGGAAAAAGGACCCAAAAAATTGGCTCTTTGAGCTTTGAGGGCCTAACATAAAATGCTTTGGTCCAACTAATATCGAAACCAATAAATCTGTCAGTAGGCACACTGCTATTTCATTTATATGAAAGTTTTGTATATCTCTAATTATTAAATGTCTTTGGTGAAGTGTCCTTTGGATGTAGGGACACTAATGTCGTAGAAGAATCCAGGGTATTGTCCTTTGTGATAAAACTTAACCCATGTTCATTGAATATTTACATGACACTTTAACCACTTCCACACCGCCTACCGTCTATTTACGGCGGCAGTGTGGACGCTGGGCAGGAATCTCCATAAAAAAGCGGCGATCTGCGAGTGGCGACTAGGGGGCGTACTCCTGAGGAGTGTGCCCGCGGCTCAGGCGGACCCGATGTCTGTCGGCAAGCCGCGATGAGCGATCACAGCCAAAGAACGGGGAACCGTTGATGTAAACACGGCGGTTCTCCACTCTGTTAGTGGGGGCATGGGAGATCTACTGATCCCTGTCACTGGGATCAGTTAGATCTCTCATGCCCATGGTAGTCCAGCCCCCCCCCACAGTTAGAACACACCCAGGGAACATAGTTAACCCCTAGATCTCCCTCTGCAGGTTAACTCCTTCACTGCCAATGACATTTATACAGTAATCAGTGGACATTTACATTTCTGATTGCTGTATAATTGTCATTGGTCCCAAAAAAGTGTAAAAAATGTTCGACATGTCGCTGCAATATCGCAGTACCACTAAAAATCACAGATCGCCGCCATTACTAGTAAAAAATAAAAAAAAAATAAAAACCCCAGAAATACATGCTCATCATCCGTAAACGCGGCCACTTTTGCGCAAACCAATCAATAAATGCCTAGTGCGATTTTTTTTTACCAAAAATATGAGGAAGAATATAAATTGGCCAAAACCGATGAAAAAAAAATGTTTTTTTTAATTTTTTTTTGGATTTGTATTTTAGCAAAAAGTAAGAAATGTGTTTTTTTTTTTTTGCAAAATTGGCCCTCTTCTTTTGTTTATAGCGGTGATCAGAAATAACGCAGAGGTGATCAAATACCACCAAAAGAAAGCTCTATTTGTGGGGAAAAAAGGACGCAAATTCGTTTGGGTACAACGTCACACGACCGAGCAATTGTCAGTTAAAGTGACGCAGTACCGAATCGCAAAAAGTGCTCTGGTGCTAACCTGGGAAATCCTTCCGGGGCTGAAGTGGTTAACTGCAGAAGTGCTAGATTGGTTACATTTTAAGTATATACTGTATGTATACCATTTTGATCATTTATGTGCCAAAGATAATTAACATATAACATGCCACTCATTATTACCAGCTAAATCCACCTCCAAAAGTCTGTGGATTTGTAGAAGTCAATCTTATTATTTAGCCATAATAAGCTCACTTGGAGAAGAATAACCCAGAGTCTCCCTTGCTTGTTCCCACTTAACAAGCTATACATTTCACATATCCACACATTTCTATTTATTAACTCTCTACGAGTTTGGAAGAGCTGAAAGGTACAAGACCATAACCATTATCTAGCTTTACTGAAGCCACATTCAAAATTCTCAATCTTAGCTTTTAATTTGTGAATGCATCTAAGAGTTCATAGCTTACACAGAAAAATCATAGAACTGATAAGATGTGTATATGCATCTGACTGTTTTATGATGTTTATGAGCAGTTTTAGTCCTACAAAGTTTGGAATCTGGGAAAATTAGCTTTGGAGTTTTTTCAAAATCCTATTGAAGACCACGCAAAATATAAGTAAATGAATACTTGTAATATTAAATGAGATTTTTCTTCTATGCATCACAGCAGAGAACTAGGAAAGCAAAATCAATTCTTCCTTTGAACAAAATAAAATACAGTCCATGAGTAGTGTGGAGTGCTAAGTAATAAAATATATTTAAAAACTAAAAATCATTCATATAGAAATTCCTTATTATTTTGATTTTAAATATTATTTCAAATAATAGCCAAAATGTTGTTTTAGTAGACTGACGCCTTTAGGCCTCTTTCAATGGGGCATTTTAAACTGTTGACAGAAGGCATTATACCTAAATTGACATAAGTACAATATGGTGTCAGTTGCTCTAGGTCTAATCCTTTTAAATATGTGAAGCCTAAGAGCATGTTCAACGTGATGTGTAAGTGATGGAAATATAAAGAAACTGTCATTAAAAAGTCAGTTTATACTGGTGCAGAAATAAAGCTGACATTTTAATTTGTATGTGTATTTTCAAGAAATAAATTAAGATGAGCTAATGTCTTTCCATAACTGGCCTTCAAGGTAAACGGCAAATACTTTTACATGATCTTGGTTGTCTGTGGTGTACAGAAAAGTGTCATTCCAGTGACCTATGTATTGCTACTAAATCCAAAAACAGCAATATAATATATTGCAGCTTACCAGTCCTTAGATGTGGTGGCTATGTTAGTGCTCTTTTGTTAGGCTTTTCTCTTTATTTTTACCCAGTAACGCAATTAATAAAACGCTTCCTGTCCCTTTGGGGTTGATTTAGTAAAACTGGAGAGTGCAAAATCTGGTGCAGCTGTGCATAGAAACCAATCAGCTTCTAACTTCAGCTTGTTCAATTAAGCTTTGACTAAAAAAAAAAAAAAAACTGGTTTCTATACACAGCTGCACCAAATTTAGCTCTCTCCAGTTTTAATAAATCAACTCCTTTGTGTCTTCACTCACTTCTCCCTGGTATCTATGAAAGGAGCCATAATTATCAGACATGCTTCATTTTAAACATGTAGTACATCAGGACAATGTTGCCAACCTACCAGATTGAAATTTACTGACACAACACCCAAAAATTACTGGCACCTCCAAGTTTTTGATGGAATATCCAAACATTACAAAATTACAATAATATTTTAAGTGCAAATATCAGTATTTAGGCTACAAACAAGTACAATATGCAATTAGCAATGTGATTTAAAGTAGATAATAACATGTTACTAAACCCACCACCCTGTCCGGTTCCCATATGAACATCTTGAGCAGGAAAAAAGTTCTAGCGAACATGCAAACTCAATTAAAGTCTATGGGACACGAACATGAAAAATCAAAAGTCCTCATTTTAAAGGCTTATATGCAGGTTATTGCCATAAAAAGTGTATGGGGAACTGGGTACTGCCCTGTGGGACATGTTTCAATGCAAAAAAGTTGATTTTAATGATGCTTAAAACGAATCAATAAAAATGAAAAAATCCTTTAAATAACATGCCTGGGGGGGTCCCCTTAGTCTTCCTGTAAAGTAGTGCATCTGTACAATGTATGGTACATGCTGCAGCAATAATGACATTTAAAAAGGAAAAAATGTAATTTAAACTTGCTTGCGGCTGTAATGTACTGCCGGTTCCTGGCAATACAAATGAAAAAAATGAAAAAAATAGCATAGGGTCCCCCCAAGTTCCATAGCAGACCCTTAGCAACCAACCTGGCAGGGAAAAGGTGGGTGAGTGAGCAACCCCGAACCATAACACATGCCCTTAACATGGGGTGGTGGGTGCTTTGGGGCACAGGGGGCTCTCCATCCCCCACCCCAAAGCACCTTGTCCCAGGGCCATAATGATAGGGGTTGCAGGGGTTGCGATTGCAACCAGGCCCAATGCTGCAGGGGCCCGTGTGCCTCCCTTGCACAGCTGGATAGGAGGGATGGTGGGGGTGGCATTTAGATGAACCAATCTCCTCCATTTTCCTCCTAATGGAGAAGGTTGGTTACTCTATATGCTGCCCCTGCCACCCCCTCCTATCCAGTTTACTTGTCTTCTGCTGTTCCCAGGGTCCCTGTGTGCTTCCCTGGTCCCCCCCACAGAGCTACTGTCTCCCCCCTCTCTCCTGACAGCTGCAAGATGCTGCAGAAGATGCGTCATGATGGAAAGATGGGAATGGGTCGGTAAATTTACTGGCTCCTTCCTTTTCTGAATGAGTCAGTGATTGGTACCAATTGGTTCATTCATAACTGAAGCATAGTAAACTGTTTTTACTATACTTCCATTTCTGAATGAATGGGAGGCTCGGTACTCAACTATTCCTGTCCATTCATTCTGTGTAGCTGAAGTTACACAGATGGAGATTGCGAGCTGAGGTTTGCTTAGAGCCCTGACATCTCATCAAAGCCCCCAAACAGAGCTCCTAAAAAAATTGTAAAAAATAATAAAAATAAAATTGTAAAAGATATAAAATGAAATGGTAAAAAAATAATAAAACTAAAATAAAAATTAAAAACGACTGAAACCAGTGAGGGAACTATCAGGATTGCAAAGGTTGCAATTGCTACAGGGCCCTGGCATTTCACCATCATGGGGAGGCCTGAAGATGGCAGAAAGGGGGCCCACTGCAGAACGTGTGAAAGGGTGCTGCTGCAGGACCATAATAAAGGGACCCACGATAGGAGTAAAGGGCCCCAGGATCAGCAAGAAGAGGGAAGGGCCCTGGCCAGGGGTAAGGGGGGCCCTTCATATTTTCTTGCACCGGGGCCCTGAAGGCTCTAGTTATGCCTCTGCCTTGTCCACATCAACAAGGGCCTCTTCCCGCCAACCCTGGGCTGCGATTGTTAGGGTCTGCGGGTGGGGGCTTATCAGAATCTGGAAGTCCTTTTTTAATAAAGGACTTGTCAAAAACTGTTTCCTGTGGTTATTTCTTTTTGACAATTTTTGGTGAATGGGTAGGGGTATGATGTACCCGATACGCATTCACATTGGGGGGCTGGGATCTGGGGGCCCCCTTGTTAAAGTGGTCTTCCAGATTCTGATAAGCCCCCGTCCACAGACCCCAACAACCACAGCCAGGGTTGTTGTTAAGAGGCCCTTGTCCCTATCAACATGAGGACAAAGTGCTGTTGAGGGCAAGTGGCCTGGTATGGTTCAGGAGGGGGTGGGCACTCGCTCACCCCCCTTTCCTGGCCTGCCAGGCTGCATGCTTGGATAGGGGTCTGGTATCGATTTTGGTGGGGACCCCATGGCATTTTTTTAAAAAAAATTGGGTGTGGAATTCCTCTTAAAATCTATACCAGACCCAAAGGGCCTTTTTCTTTCTTCATTTTGTCATAGGGTTCCCCTTAACCACTTCAATACAGGGCATTTTCACCTCCTTCCTGCCCAGACCAATTTTCACACTTTGAATGATAATTACTCAGTCATGCAATACTGTACCCAAACATTTTTATCATGTTTTCACACAAATAAAGCTTTCTTTTGGTAGTATTTAATCACCACTGGGTTTTTTTGCAATATGAGTAAAAATGTTGAAAAAAAACCCCCACTTTTTCTTAGTTTCTATTATAAAATTTTGCAAATAAGTTATTGTTGTTCCTAAATTTGGGTCCCAAATACATACTGCTACATATCTTTGGTTAAAATAACCCAAATGATTGGATTTTATTTAGACTGTGTAAAAGTTATAGAGTCTACAAGCTATGGTGCAAATCATACAAAATTGATCACACCTCATGTACTGATGGTCTATCTCATGTCTTGAGGCCTTGACATGTCATTACAGTCAAATGAAGTACAGTGAAGTTGTAATTTTTCTCCACAATTCTTGGGAAAATGAAGAAAACTGAAAATTTCTTATCAAATACTTAACATAATTTTCCTTTTCTGTTGGACTCCATGGCAGCATACGCATGGGTTAACCCTGCTTCCACTACTCCCTTATAAGACCCCACTCTCATAAATCTTTGCTCTGAGCCAAAGGCCACGTTCTGTAACTAGCCTACTCAAGACACTACCGCCATGGAGTCCATCAGGAAAGGAAAATTACGGTAAGTATTTGATAGGAAATTTTCAGTTTTCCTGACAGACTCCAAGGCAGCATACGTATGGAAACTAACTAGACATGCACCCAATGGGTGGGCAATGCTAAACCAAAGGCTTTATTTGTACCGTCAACAGACTGTACCTGCAAGCCAAAATAAATAGAGAATAAGGAAGCAGACTCTAGACAATAATGAGCCATAAACGTATTGATTGAGGACCACAGGGTCACCCTACAGACTATTTTGGGAACCACATGCTGTGAAGCCGCCCAAGAAGTAGACCCACTCTTGGTCGAGTGAGCAGACACTACCTCCAAAGGAGCCAAGGCCTTGGCTCTGTGAGCCTGTTGGATAGCCTAGGTCATCCATGCCACAATCATCCTAGATGAGGCACGTCTCTCTGTCCTTTCTGGCAAAAGAATGAACAGGCGTTCTGAAGCCTGAAGGAAGTTGTAGCTGTGTAGATCTAACTTCACAATATCCGAGGGATTCCTAAAACTGAAAGAAGGCACTGCTGGGGGTCAACTTAGGATTCCCTGTTTACTAGACTAGACTGTTTTTGTTATGCGAGGATCTGGAACTCTTCCATCTCCGCCATGGTGGAGGTATTGCTTTGGGCAGAGATGGAAGAGCTCCAGATCCTAGCATACCAAAAACAGTCACTGTGGTTGTGGAAGAGGTACTGGAACTGCAACCCAGGGCTTGACCCGGAGGGGTCAGGAGTAGAGTTGAGCGAACTTCTAGAAGTCCGGGTTTTGCTGGTTCGGCCGAACTTCAGGACAAAGTCCGGGTTCGGGTCCGGACAGAACCCGAACTTTGTCCTGGACCCCGAACCCCATTGAAATCAATGGGGACCCGAACTTTTAGGGGCCGAATAAATATGAAAAAACTGTGTCAAACTTCTACTAAAATCTTGTCAATATACCGAAGATGGCAATTAATTATGAAAAGTCTGGGTCAAACTTCTACCAGGTGTAGGTGGAGGTAAAAACGAAAAAAATCCAAAAATAAAAAAATTTTTACGAAAATCAATAAAGGGACAGGGGTAAAGAAATATCCCGTGAACAGGGGTTAAAGGAAGGAAAACGTCTGGAGATCCTGAAAGGTCCTGATAAAATGTCGGTAAAAACACGGATTTTCAAGCCCAGGGGTAACTAAAGTTACCCCAAGCCCCAGGTCCTG